>MQRK01231816.1:66060-82778 GCA_001938485.1 Girardia tigrina
ATTGAGATTCAGTATAGATTGATCTTCTTCGCGCTTCGTTCTAATTCGACTTCATAATTGATATCATATAATTATACGTTTTCACATATATTTTATGAGGATCGACATCATCATACTCGTGTACATAAACTTGAGTCGAATGAAACGCTTCGTAAGTCATGATCAAAAAAATCGATCGCATCGCTACTTAATAAGGAAACATATTTTTACAGAAAAATTTGTAACTCGTGTATCAATATTGCCATAGTTATTTACAAAAAAAATGTTCATAAAAAAAATAAAATTTGCACGAAATATTGAGAAATGAACAGCAAAAAAAATACATGACGCATGTATGTATAGGTACAAAACTCTCTAAAATCCTAAATCACACGAGAAAAACAAAAAAAACACGCGCGACACCAGCAGACATGCACACCAATATGTGTCACTATGGTCTCTGAAATAGTGGGTACACTACAGTTTATAAATAAATTTTTAAAAAATGGCAGTTCATTAAAATTAAAATTCAAAAGCCAATTAAAATTGTTTATTAATTTCGTCGGATTAATCGTCATCGTCAGAACAAATGATTTTTTTAAAAAAAATGTACTTATATACCGCCAGTAATTATTGTGTAATCAATACGTCATCAATAAATTATTTAAAACCCCTTAATAAAGTTTTCGAGAGTGCTTTTTGAACGCTAATTTTAGGATCCAAAGATCTTATGTATAACGATTCGCATATCACTCTCTCCCAATAATTCTTAAATTGAGTATACAAAATTTTAAATTTATGGGTGTTTATGTCCCCTTTACAATGTTTACTATGTCCAGCAATATTACTTCCACTTTCCTTACGACTGTGTTGCTGGATTCTCTTCTCGAGATGAAGCAAAGTCTCTCCAATGCATGTGGCATTACACTCATTACATGAGTATTGGTAAATGACATCCGAAGATAATCCTAACAGTGTTGAAGATTTAATACTAAACACACTTTCAATTTTTTGCGTACGGGAAATTATTTTTAAATTAATTGTATCATCTAATGACTTAAAAATACAATTTTTAAATGTTTTAAAGAATTCTGTATAAGGTACGGTTAAAACATATCCAGATTCTATTTTTATTAGTGTAGTCTTATTGGAATCAAGGAACACAGTCGTTAGAAAATTGGAAGTAATATTGGTGGACATAGTAAACATTGTAAAAGGGACTTGAACATCTATAACTTTAAAATTATGTGCACTCAATTTAAGAATTACTGGGAGAGAGTGACATGTGAAGCGTTATGCATAAGATCGTTGGATCTTAAAACTAACGTTCAAAATGCACTCTCGACAATTTCATTTAGGGTTTTTTAATGATTTATTGATGACGTATTGATTACATAATCATTACTGACAGTTTATAAGTACATTTTTTAAAAAAAATTAGTTGTTCTGATGATGACGGTTAATCCGTCGAAATTAATAAACAGTTTTAATTGGCTTTCGAATTTTAATTATTTTATTTATTTATATTTTATATATTTTTTGACTTTTAATAAATTCTCATTATTATATCAAATATTTAATATTTTCTTTTTATTTGTTGATGATACATTTTGTTCTTCTTTTTGGTTTAATAAAAAGAGATACGAATTTAAATTGCTGTTGGAATGTCAAAACATAATTTAACCATTATCAGTTTCATCAACACTGTTGCTGATTACTTTCCAAAAGTTTCATTTGTCTGATTTATTGTTTTCAGATAATTCTCTGAATTAATGACTTTCTCCAGGATGCTGATTATATCAAATTTTGATTGAGAATTATCAATTACCATAAATTATTATTTTCAATTCCTTTTCAAGAGTTTTCCATTCTTTGAAAATGGGCTTTAATCAACAAATCGTTAAGTAGAACATTTTATTCAAATAGATTAATCCACTGTGTTGAGTTGAGGAAGATTGAAGAAAGGAATTTGATATTTTTGAGATACGAGGAAATATAATTAAATTATTGTCATAAAATATTAAAACTGAATTTTTAGATTTCTTTTTAGAATTGTTCGAATTCGTAGAAGAAACGTTTTTTTTCTTAAGAACAAACTTTTAATTAACCTTTGCTTTTTTGTTGAAATACCAATGCAATAAAAAATATAATTATTAATATATAATGGAATAGTTTATTTTTATTTGTTTTTACTGTCTTTGGAAGATTTGTTGAAGATTTTTTAGGATTTTTTCCGAAATTTATTAATCTAATTTTTTAAGATTAAAAATTATAAGTGCAAATTTTATTATTATTATTATTGTTTTTGAAACAGGCAAGAAAAAAGTACTCACATTTTCTTATTAATAAATAACGCAAACGAAAGTGGACTGAATAATGTTTCGTTATTTCTTTACTGAGTACAGCGACTATTCTTGGCGGATTTGTAATGACCAGTGACGCTAAGAATCAGAGTTAATTAAATAATAATCGGAATAATTTAAAAGATGATATTAATTTAAATATGAACTTCCAGGAGTTACGAGTATTGAAATATAAATATATTTAATGAAATAATAAATAAAACAAAGTTAATAATAATAAAATTAACCATGGACAAGAATGTCAGAGGGCAAAAATAAGTTATATGTGGTCAAAATAGCCATAAACTCGAAAGGCCGAAAATTCGATTCGTTAATCTCGAATATATAAATTGTAGGAAATATGATATGGTAGAAGTATTTGTAATGGTAAGGATGATTCAGGAAACTATAGGAAAATCTTCTGAAGATCCAAAAATATTTTATAAACCAGATAGGAAGTAATGGCATCATCGAAATAAATCTTTAATATACACATATCATGAATGTATGAAGCAATTGGTATTAAAAATATCAAACTCATATTATAACCAATATCGCGATAATAATAATAATTCATAAATCTCAAAGGGATTATTGATTTTGTTTTAAGTATTAGCTTAAATACATGTTGGTACAATATTATTATGAACTTTTAAAGGGCCAAAATTTATTAATCAATTTATGTGTCATGGAATTGTAAAAAATGATTTTCAACAAAAGACGTTGATGATGTGTATGGAGAACTTTAATTTAATTTTTAGTTTTTTAATAAGTCGTAGATATCATGTTTAATATATAAAAAATAAATTATAAGCATAAATAATAATTTAATTAAAAAGTCTTAATAATATTTCAACTGCCGAATATCTACTTTGTATAAAATTGACATATAATAATTAAAATACTAATAACTTTTAACAACTTAAATGTCCAATGAGTCACATATGACGTACGAGGAACTGTAAGAATGTCCATGTCCATGAGTCATATACGAGTCATAAAATAATCTAAAGTAAAGTAAATTAAAAACAATAAATATACTTATTGTATATAATACATTGTGAATGTCATTCAGGCTAACAGAAAAAAAGAAAATATCGGACTTTTGGTAGTTGTAAGTTTTTTTTATAGTGACAGTTAAGTTGCGAAACAATAGATGTTTTTGGAAATTTTGTAATAAATTTAATATAGATTATTTTATTTTTTATAAATACAAATTACAATACCAAGCACTATGAAATTTGAAAATTGATTTGATTCAGTTGGGTTTAGATTAAAACTATAATAATTATGGATAATTTTTGAAAAAAAATTCTATAATAATTCTTAGAAAGCTTGCTACTTATTAAATAACGTAATTTTGTGACCATTGTTTCGACAAAATGTTTTATCATTCCTGCTGTTATAATTTATTTAAATAAATAAAATAAAAAAGTAATGGAATTACTAGAAGTTATTTTTAAAAGTCAAAAAACTCTCCGAAAAAGTTATGGTTCCAACGGATAGAATATATTATATACCGTATTTTCGCGCATATAACGCGCAGGTCATGTGTGATTTTATCTACGCCCCACGCTACTCGCAGGGTATAAAAATAGGCGGCTTATCCTAAAAATAATTTACATGATAACAACTAACATTTCAGGATGATAAACAACGGATAAAATGTGTTTTTATATACTCCAAATGTCCCTGACGATGAAAACATTATGCGGGTTATATGCGCGAAAATACGATATTATTTACTATTTAAGTAGTTCTTTCAGTGTTCAACAATATTATTATCACTTTTGTTTCGATTTTGTTCCTCGATTCATTTGCAGATTTGAGAACATGTCTCTCCATGATTTCCCAAGCTTTACGTTTATACTGATTTACCAAATAAAAATGTATCCAGTTGGAGTGAGGGATTTATTGTAACATGATTTATAAACAAAAACTTATTATTGTTGCATTTTATTTTAGTTTTTCAGTTTTCTGAATTCTTATGAATATGGGTGAGGGTGATTTGTAAAGTATAAATGGTAAAATGATCTTGTGATCTTAGAATCAATGTAAAGAATCAATCATCTACAACTTTAGGAATATTATTTTTATGATTTTGTTATAATATGTATATTAAATGAACATTCTTTTGGTTTATAAATACTCTGATGTAATTCGATGGATCAGTTGAAAAATATAAAAATATAAAAAAAATAAAAATATGTTGTGATGTGTCTTTGATTTGATTTTTAATTAAAAAAATTAATAAATAGTTTATGTATATATGAAAATTATAAAAGACAAAAGAGACTTGAAATATTTATATACTATTCTAATGGAAAAAATATTTTATATTTTTACCAAGAATTAGATGCTTCAAAGTGACCATTTTATTGATACATTTTGTTATCAAATTTTGTTTAAAAAAAGATATTTCCCATTGCAATAACTATTTTAATTCAGGGACATATTATTGTATAAATATGACGCTGATCACTTTGTCAACTTTCCTCTGTTTGATTATTGTGAATTTCCACTTTCGAGGGGACAATCGGAAGGAAGTTCCATTTTGGTTGAAAAAGGTTAGTACAAACAATTTCATTGAAAATTATTATACTTATTCAAAAATATAATTATTATTTATAATAACTTCAAATAGACAATATAAAATTCAATTGACTTTTATTTTAATTGATTTATTATTTTTCAATAAAGTTATAATTTATAAATTTTTAATAAAGAATTATATTGTAATTTATGACAATTTTTTATTTAATTTTAATATTTATTAATAAAACTTTATTACAAAAAGATTTGATGTATGTATTTTAATTAAATTAATTTAAGAAATCAAATCTTGATATTTTTGGAAAGCAATTATAACCCTTGATTTTTAAGATATTAAATTCGTAAATTTGTCAATGATAGATAATGTATAAATTGATATATTATAACTCTTCATAAATTTCAATTCTTATATTACATACTTTGTACAAAACATAGATACACCATTTCGGGAAATGTTAATAAAAAATAGATGAAACTGTCTATAACTATGTAGTGTTGTATCCGGTGGTAGCAGAGACATGGCCCTCTGGAATTTCGAGCTGTGCCAAATTATTCAGATTAATCATTATTTTTATTTGGCTCGATATCAAGATCATAAAGTCTTATTTATATCGTCAGCAATCAAAATATAAAATTCAAATTTCAGTCCGAAATCAAGAACACAAGTCGTTTAAAAAAATTGAATTAGATTTACAAGTTCGTCAAATCGTTTAAAAACAATCGAAATTCAGACATCCTCGTCTTCAATATTTGCACAAAAAAATTCGTCTTTAAATATCGTGCTAATTAAAATCTTCAAAACAATTCGGCTCGATTTAAATTCGTATTAAAATCTCAAAAAACAATTTCGTAAAAACCAATTCGTTTGTCTCAAAAACAGTCAGTGCAATTTACATTGGTAATTCATTCAATCTTAATCGGCACACCCAGTCGACCACGCGATGACTCAGCAAATCGATAAATACAATACAAAGAAGTCTTTGTCTGGATTTGAATTCATATAAAATTGCCTAAATAATAATAAAAATTATTGTTTAAATTTAATTATTATTTTTTATCTTCTTTTTTTAAAGGTAGTTTAAATTATTTAACATATTTATTAAATAATATATATATATATATATACATATATCTATGTACAGCAAGCAAACATGTGATAAATAGATCAGCGATATTGTCACTCAAATGAAACGATTTACAGTTTTCAAACGATAATTTCGTACGATCCGATTGTGTTTTCAGCAAATGTGAGAGAAAATGTTTCGAAGTATAAATAAAAATAATGAATTTAACATTTCAAAACAGATGGAAATTAAAATTAATTTTGCATTAGAGATGATAGGTAATATAAAATAATATATAATACTCATTTAATAGTATATTTATGTAGATTATTTAGATAGTTTGGACAAACCGTTAATGCTTTCAGGGTTTTTATAAGCTTTTTTGATTGAACGAAATACAAGTTTACGATAAAATAAATAATGTTAATTCATTACTGTCATTAAAAGGATGAATTAGATAAGAATAACAATTATTTATCCCATTTTCGTTTCGAAAAAAGCTTCCTCAAATAAAAAAATACATAAATATTTCGGAACATTTTATTTGACCCACTTATGTGAAACAGTTTAGGTCGCCTATGATGTATTTTACACAGTAAGCCATTTATAAAACAAAAATAATTTTTTTAAATATACACATGTAAAACCATTACTTAAAGTACTATGTTCAAATCTTTAAAATGTTTTTCCATCAAATGGAGACATTCTTTGCTTAAATTTTGTACTTTCGAACTCTATACTTTAACTTTATAATCAATTAATACAATACAGAAAGTAAAAGAATTATCATCCCTGTTCTAGAATGATATCTCTTTCTTAAATTTTGAAAAATAGCAACCATATCTCGCTAGAGTTATTATAATTTATTTTATATATTTTTGTAAACGAAAGATGTTTTACCCTGATTCAAAACATAATTTAAGAATATACCGGGTGTCAGTAGAAAACCAAAGGATTTTATAAAACCAACGAGTATTTAATTAAATCAGGTCTTCTGAGTGGCCATTTAAAAGTCTAGACCTGAATGTTAAGGACTACAGCATCTGGGTAAATACTTGCAAACAGTACTCAGCGATATTACCACGGTTAATGAACTTAAAAGTTCTTTACAACTCGCATGGCAGAATATCGACATGGAAGCAATGCTCAAGGCCACAGCTTCCTGGATTTCACATCTTCGAAAATTTTGCAACAATGACAGAGGACATTTTGAACATCTCTTAACATCAAGCTTATTTGTGTAAATATAATTGTTTGTCTTTATTACATGTTTAATTAAATAGACTTTGGTTTCATGAAATCCTTTACCTTAAAGAAAGTCTCTTTTAGGAATTTTATAATTAAAAAACGGAATCCCAAATAAAGTTTAGAAATTTTTAATTTGACGTTTATAATTATACGAATTATATGTATAATATATGAAACTGATTTTTCTTATTTTTTTAAAGTACATATTTTTCAGAAAAAAATTTAAATTGCTGTAAAATTATTTAATTATTATATCAAATTATTCGGTTAATTAATTTTTATAATGTTTTAGGAAAACTGAGCACATTATTTGAAATTAATTGACACAATTTGTTTTAATAATAAATAAATAATCAATTAAAATTATAATTTTGACATTTATTAAAATATTTGAATTTTTCCTGAAATTTACTCGTGAAATGTTTTATCCGGTCTGGTTGACATTTTTACATTAAAATGACGTTTAACTTTATCTATTTACTTTTTCAATAATTTTATTTCTCTAATATACTTTATTAATGTGTTTAATTATTAATTTAAAAACTATTTTTTATGTGTGAAATAGAAGATATTTCGATAAATTTCGTTAAATAACAAGTACTAATAAATAGAAAAGATTAACATGAAAATATTATATCTCTGTTTAGAATGAACATTAAAAATAAAAGCACAATTATTAAGAACATTTAGACAAGTCGCTTTGAACTTTTATTACAATCACATTTAGAGTCATTAAACTCTCAGAAGGTCTTTCATCGTTTGCCATCGTTCTAATTGGTTTTCTTGTTTTTCTTTTTAAACGTGATTATTCGAACAATGTTTCTAAGTAATTTTTTAAATATATTTATTAATATTAATTAAAAATAATAAATTTTACCATTTCTCAATAAATCCCAAAATAATAAAAATGTCATCAAATTATTAAAAATACATTTAATTTAAATTTTACCAAAAAATATTAAACTTAATTTTAATTGTTAAATTAAAAATATGAACTTATAAAATGATTATTTTCATTATGTTCGAACAGTCAATGACTTTAAATTTAAATAAAAAAATACCAATTTCCATCTTGGTGGGAGAATCACCATTCTAAATTCAACATACTCAAATCAACATACAGCATCCATACATTTACACATTCAAACAATTTAAAATATTCCTCACAACAATGTTGTATGTGTGGCGACAGCACCAAAACAACAATCATGATACGATCAATCATAAAATCAAATAAGATCGAGAATCGGAAACAATTCGAGAATTGTATTTTAATACAATATTTAACAATCACCGCAACTATTTTTACAAGCCTGTTTATTTTACATTATTTACTCAAAGCATTAAAAATTCTGTTTATTTAAACACAGATTTTTACGTTCATATTTTGTAATTAATTAAATTTTATTAGTCTAATTGATTTTAATTCTCAAACGCCGACGACCGCGATGAGGAACACAATAAGAAATGTTTGACTGAAAATTTATTGACTTTTTTAATTTGAGGTACATAATAAAATTCATGGATTAATAAGGCGATATTTGTTGGTGAGACCACTACAAACATAATAATTTGTTCAGTTTTGCAAACGAGATTCAATTAATAAATTATGCAATTTACCGGCAAATTTGTTATTTTGAAACATAAATAAGAATCTGGAGTTCTGGATATCATAAATTTTTTAGGCCATTTGAATGATTAATTATTTTTAAATGTAAACTGTTTTCTAATTTCATCTGAATTTTACCTTTTAAATTATATTTGTCTCTTTTGTCTTGATGGAGGCTATTTAATCTACTTTTATAAATTTTATTGAACTATCTTTAATCACATACATCTCTATACATCTTTACTCGGTCTGAACTGCCCTCGTATTCCTAAACAGTGCCATTTATATAAAAAATATTTCGTTTGAGTTTCTAAAAAATTTCTTTAACCCTTAGTGGCCTGATTTACGAAAGTGATTTATTTTTAATATTACTGTGTTTGCTTGAGGGTCTAGATGAAGGGAAAATAGCTAAAAAAATCACAATATTTATTTTACATATTTATTTAGAAAAAAACAGGTATCAATTTTGATACTTCAGACATTAACACCATAAAGAACGTTTAAAAGATTGGTATCAAAATTGAAACTCTAGGTTATTAAGGGTTAAAGATATGTTTCTTTTTGTTGAAACCACACAGCCATTCTTGTGGAAACTGTGATGAGTTAAGCTCAATTGGTTATTTTTCTGTCGTAAATAATTGCATCCATAACCTTTTGTCAATATTCAGCATTTAGACTATTTGTCTCGCTGTAACTGTTCTGCGGCTTTTTGATATGAATCCTTGTAGATATATCATTTTTGATTAAACATTCTATATATTTGCAATACTATTTTTTAAATCGTGTCAATAGTTTAGAAAAACAATAATTAATAAGTAGCCAAGCGAAAATCTTAGGTTTTCAAGTACGAAATTTGTAGGAATGACTACAATAACTTCAAATAGCTATTATTTGACAATGACAAAACATTTTGTTGCAAATAAATGATTGACAACTGGTTTTATAATTAGTATTTTAAAAAATTGAAAGGACAGAGATTTGAACTACTATTAAGTGAGTTTCTACATGAAACTTCAGCATCAGATAAACATCAATAGCAGGTTCAGATACAATGCTACTGACAGTCTTGAATTCGTTGAAGAAAATCGTGAAAGGTAATTTTTTCAAAAATGAGTCTCGGTGTCGCCCAGGAACGCATGTAGACAATGACGAACTTAAAATAATCATTGAATCGCATCCATCACAAAGATTTCATGATTTATCATTAACGTTTGTTTTTATAAAAAAAACTATGTTGAGTCACTAGTCCGAAATTGGTAGAGTGAAGAAGTTTAATATTCCATATGAGTTGAATGGAAAACAGAAACAAAAGCGTTTGGATGCTTGCTTCATGATGGTTTTTCGTTATAAATATGATCACTTTTTAAATCAATTCGTCACTTTTGAAACGAGTGTTGATGGTAAGTGTTTAGTAGTCTGCAGCAGGTGTAATTTATTATGACTTAATGTAACCTGGTTTGTCGATCACAGCAGATGTCTACTGGTACCAATTGGAAGAAATGATATAGAAACTCAAAGAAAAACAGTAGCGTTTGGTAAACAGGTCGACTTCAATCTTTCTCCATGACAAAGCAAGATAACATATTGCACTTAAGGCAGTGAATAAACTATAGGAACTTGAGTTTGAATTTATGCAGCATCCTACATGCATATCTGACGTACCCCAAAACTACAATTATTTTTATTCAATTTGAACAACTTTTTGATAGAAAAAAAATTCGATTTCAAAGATGCAGTAAAAATGGCCTTCTAGGAATTTATAGATTCTCACTCATAAAATTTTTATTCAAATGCCCTCAACAATCTGCCGCTCAAATTGCAAACGTGTGTCGATAAAATTGATTCATATTTTGATGAATGACATAAATATTTTTTTGGTAAAAATATCAATAAACGTTGACTTTAGTTCTACAAATTTCATACTTGACGACCTAATATAACGATATGACATTTATTCCACACATTATTGTAATAATGTTTCAGCAAAAGAATAATTCGAATGGATTTCGTATCGAATTATTATTTTTTCGTTCTAATAGATGCAAAGTTAAAGTTTGATTAACCAAATTAAATGATATTTATTTTATTAATTAATATATTCTATAATTATGATTTTTTTAATTTATTCAATTCTTATTCAGCTTACAATCAAACATGGATCAAGACTTTTAATGGTCGATTTGGGATTTATTCTAAAACAGCCACCTCCTTCAGAATCAGCAAAACCAAAATCAGTCGCTAATCTATCACTTTCAAATAATGCACCGCCAAAACATCTTCCTTCTTCAGATTATATAAATAAAGTTATATCAGGAGCTCAGTTTTATGATTCTTATTATCAACCAGGTTTTCCACAAAGAAATCAACACTCAAACATTCATCATTTACACAGTAATCATATGAGAAATGTATTTGAAACGACCGACATGAGAAATAGTCGACCAGACACTCCAGACTGTGCAGCAGCCGTTCCTTCAGTTTTCAATCGCTACCCAACTGCTGAAAGTATAAGTGGTAATGATGACGACCTAGATGAAGAATTTGATTTTCATCAACAACAACCTACAAGCTACTTGAAAGATTATGAAGAAGATTTGGAAGAATTTTTGACAGAATGCATTCAATCACCGATTCCCAGTCAATTAGCTGCATCTTGGGCGAGTTATAATAGCGCAGTCGATTTTTCTAATGGCATTAAACACGGACGTGATCAAGATTTAGCTTTACAATCTCGCTCCCAAGCATATGACATGAAACCTGGTTTGATTTTCGAAAAACAACCAATGAACAAGCATTCCGTCGCTCCAATTAATATTTTTGTTGCTCGGCGTATTAATCTTGTAACAAAAGACGTCAGTGATATTATCAAAGATCTCACTTTTATTCAGAAAAGTAATGAAAATAAAGAAAAAGTCAATAAAATAGTTTCTGAATGGAGAGCGGTTGGGTTGGTGCTTGACAGATTTTTTTTTATGTTGTACGTTATTGCTATAATTCTTTCGTTGATTCTTTTCTTTCCAAAAGCCGGAGATGAGCCATATTACGATAGTAATGGAGCTTTAGATTGTGACAAAAATGTCTAATTCAACTGATAATGTTCTCTGGCTCTACACATCTAAGGATGAAAATATTTTCATAATAGTTAGCTGTGTTAAAATGTAAATTTTGACTTTATAGTTGCTATAATAGAATGAATTATGTAACACGTTACTTAGATTTTATAAATAATTTCTTAACTTAAATGACAAACCTGTCAGTCTTTTCAATAAATAAATTTTATATTATTTTGTTTTGGTTACTTTTGATAGAAAATATTTCTTTCCAATAAAAACTGAACATTAATATTACTTGTCTGAGGTAACTGTAATGCTTTCAAAATTTAAAATTGTATGTTATATATTATACCCTTTGAACTATTATATCCTGTATTTGTATCACTGCAACATCTCGTATATTTTCTTTGCATTTGAATGTACCGATAATTTGTTGAGAATTTCGTTGACAAACTCTGCGTGAGTAAAGAAAATTCCAATAAATCCAATTCACTAAACTTCCTGAGGCTTTTTGGGCAGTTTTATAAGTTTTTCATCCAAATAGAAGGTTAAAATAGTAAATCATTAAAAAATTTTATATCCATTCTTTATGCTGGCAGAACGCCATTTGGCCAAGAGAAGGTTTTTGTTATCTTTTGTAGAAGGGAAAATTACCATATTCATTTATTAATAATATTTATTAATAATTTTTTATCTTTACTTTTTTGCGTAATGTACACTACTTATAATTTATAAGTAGATCTTTTTACTTGATTTTGTACAGAAACTCCGATGGGACCGTTTTTTTTCCAAATTCTGAGATCTTAAAAATTTTGTTTCGATCAAATTTTCCCATAATCATTTATTGTAAGTGTGAGTAAGTTAGAAAAGTTAAAGACAATTGATTGAGTAAAGGCCTTTAAAAATATGTTTCTAAATTCCATGGATTCATTTACTTATACAGTGCCCGCTCAATATAGTCACACTTCTTTATGGCATCTTCTGATCCCTGCAAAACTTCTTGAAAGGACGCCGATTCGAAGCATTTAATGAAGTTGAACAAGCATGTCAAGAGTTCTTCAATTCCAAGCAGCCGGAATGGTACTTTGACCAGATCCGAAAGCTTTCAGACCGTTCGCAGAAAGTAGTCGAAATCGATGGACTGTACTTTGAAGATTATTTTTTATTTATTTAAAAGAAATTCTTGCACAAAAAATTGTATTTTTCATTCTTTACCGGGAACTTTTAGGAAAACCAAATATCATTTATTGTCATCGAAAATGAGGCAGTTTCAACTTCATTGAGCATTGGAAGAAGTTGAAAAATCAATTACAAGATTTTTACCAGACAAACAGGCATATGAAGTTTATATAAAGGTGTTTAATAATAAAAGTAAAAAATATTTTCAAAATATATTAAAGAATGAATAAATATTTTAATAAAAATATAATGGTACTTTAAACATAAGTTAAATAAATTGTAACCATTTTTATAAAAAAAACATTAAATTATAAACTTTCGTCAAAATCGTATCAAACCCCAAAAAAAGCGAGCGACTCCCTTTGTTACTGCGTATTTTATTCAAATATTTTATAAATAAATCGTATATTTTCAATCCAAACACTTGGATGGCTACAACGAAATAATGAATTTAACGAATTGGGAAAACCTTCAAAACAATCAGTAATTTTAAATTTTCCTTCTGCAGCTACCTCAAAAAGATGCTATATTGGTACATGCTCTATATTGTTTCTCGTCCCGCTGCAGGTGCGTAGGCAGAAAAATATTTCGGGAGGATATACTTTTACGTAATATTTGTTTTCTTATTCGAGTTTTTATTTTCAAAGTTAAAAATAATAAATTACTTATTATTAAAATAATAAAATTTATAATCGAAATACCACATTTAATAACTTAATAATAAATCTTTCCAAGGAAGAGCTTGCCGATTTCCCAAATCATTATACCGACACTGATGGTATAACTTAAGATTCTGTGGATCTCGGTAGCCGAAGAATCATCGTTCCTACCGGTTTACGCAGGCGCATCTTCGAAACATTCCACAAAAAGCACCATCCGGGTCGAAAAGCAACATTCAAGCTAATTCAAATGCGTTTTGTCTGGCCAAACATCAGACGTGATATCAAGACATGGCATCAAGAATGTATTGAGAAAGTAACGCGGCATATTAAACCATCAGTAATCAGATTTCCAACAGGCGATTGTTTTGAGATTGTACATTTAGACATTGTCGGTCCACTCCCACCTTCAAATAGATGACCTTATATTTTAACAATGATCGATCGGAAAACAAGATGAACTGAAGTAGTTCCAATCTCCTCAATTTCTGCTGAAAATGTTGCTAGACATTTTATCAACACTTGGATTGCTCGGTATGGTGAACCTTCTCAAGCTATTACGGATTAAGGTCGGCAATTCGAAAGAAATTTATTTCAGGCTCTTGCAAAACGTCTTGGATTCAAACACGTTCATACGACTTCGTATAACCCACAATCGAACGGTCTTGTCGAGCGTTTCCGTCGAACCTCAAAGACTTCCCTACCTTGTTTAGGTACCTCTTCAAAACTGGCATGATTCTCTTCCACTCGTGTTATTAGGTTGGTGAAATACTTTTCATTCATCTACAAGAACTTTTCCTCGTGTTATTTTATTCTGGAAATAAAATATTTGTGTTATTTGAGCTGGAACAGCTTTCCCTGATGAGCTTTTTAGAGAAACGATTGATACTAATCTTGAAGATCTACATCCCAGCAGAAAACACTTCCTCTCTTCTGATACAAAGCCATCTTTTGGTAACTCTGTCCAGAAAATAACTCATCTGCCAAGTTTAGTGCTATCAGCCAAGTAAGTCTGGATCCATGAAAAAGATACCCATCATATGAAGCATCGCTATACTGGACCATTTCCGGTAATTTCTATTAAAGGTAATGTTGCAAAAATTAAAATTCAGGATTCCGTACAAACCATCAATCTGGAGCGCCTGAAGTCAGCATTCGGTTTTTCCCAAGACGAGAACCACCCCGAACTCTGTCCTTCTCCAAGGGGGCTATGTGGTGATGTCATTCCTCACCCCATTCAATAATATTCAACTTCAATGATGTCACATTTCATGACATCACTAGATGTATTCATATGTCATGACATCACCGGAATATGCAATTGCAATGTCAATTGCATCAACTGACCCCGGGTCATATTATATAATATATATAATATTGCCTTAATATAAAAGAGGAGGATTTTCAAGTTTAATCAGTTATCAAACCCCGATCAATATTTTATTAAATAAATTGTGTTATCTAGTTTGCGTTCTTTACAATGGTTTTGAAGATAGAGGATTTTAAAGTTAGTAATATTTTTCGACTCAGTCCTTTTTAATTATTGATTATTAATTTAATAATTGAAATCTTTAAAAGAAAATCTTTAAGAAAATATCTTTGCAATGGATTTGTAAAGCTAGGCTACGATGACAGCTAACAAATATAAGAAGAAAAAGTTCATAACATTTAGGGATATTAAAAAATGAGAGTGAGAGACATCTATTACTGCAATCGGAAATCACTTTGTTGCCAACCTAATATATTAATAATTTATAAATATTAACTATTAAACTTAAAATATCATTAAAGTTTTTAACAGAAAATCGTATTAAATTCAAAGAAAATTGACAAATTAATTATGATAAAATGAATTTTTCTTCTGATAAATGACATTTGATTAATCAGAAAGAAACAATTTACCAAATATTTCGATATAACGAAATATTTACAAATATTACAGAAATTATTTTAATGAAAATAATTTATGGACGCAAAGCAAATCAAAGTATAATTATTTAAACATTTTATTACTAAAAATGACATTAGATTTTAATACATAAAATTCGTAAAAATTTGGTCATAAAAAGGACGTTTACTTCCTAAATCGATAAAAAGAGTTTTCAAATCATATAAAAAATTTCATTATATTTTTTATTAATTTAAATTTTATTTTTATAAAAAATTTTTACATTTCTCTTTCATAATCATTTGATTTTAAAAGTACAAATTAATTTTTTTCCACTTTCAAATCCTTTCAATTATAAATTCAAGTAGACATTAGTAATTTTAGTGCTGAGAAAAAGAAGAAGGTAAAAGGACAACCTCTAGAGTAAGACTTGGACGACCATAATGAAGTAATGCGTAGTGCGCCCATTAAATAAATGGAATTAAGGCCTAATAATTTATCAATTTAATTGATTATTTTTGGATATATTATTGAGTACTATATGTAACTGAAATACAATTTGTTTTACTGTAGCATTCACATGTGGTTTAATTTTTGTGAAAATTCAATTTTTCAACATTCGGGCCCATGAGAATGCGGCCCCTTATTTGTTGATAAGCAAAGGCCAATCGATCATTTTCGCCCATTCTTGAAATATATATTTATACTGACTATATCATTAATTCCTGAAAACTGATTTCATAATACAATTTCGTTTTCATATTATCATCACACAATTGACAGTTGACAAGTAAACTAGTAAATCAAAAAATTATATTTTTTATATCCATTCTTTTTAAAGATTTTAAAATTTAAAAAATTTCAATTAAAAAAACATTAAAAATTAATATAAACTACTTATAATTTATAAATAGATATCTTGCAATTAATATTTTTCGATAACTCCGAATTTTCCGTTTTTTCCCATTTTAGGAGCTTAAAAAGATTTTTTTCGATCAAATTTTTACATAATTATTTATTGTCATCGAGAATGAGTAAGTATGCAAAGTTTGAAGAAAATCGATTGAGTAGAAGGCCTTCAAAAACAGATTTCTAAATTACATGGATACATATATACATATATATATATATATATATATATATA
>MQRK01231819.1:25878-42885 GCA_001938485.1 Girardia tigrina
AAAAAAATTCAGCTCAATTGGATGACTGAAAGTGGTCGAAAAATCAATCGCAAGATTTGTTCCAGACAAACAGACAAACAGACAAGAAAGCAAGCTAATAAAAACGTGGTAAAAAGAAAGATAGCTTTTTTTAGATAACCTTTTAGATAACAAGTTAAGGTCAAAAATTAAGCCAGATTATACGCAATTGATAATTAATAAAGTTTAATTCATTTCATACTTGACAATTTAATAAAATATTTGTAAAGATTTTAAGGATAGTCCTTAAAAAACAGTAAACCACCCATTGAGGTGAGTATTTGGTCTTTGAAAAACAGTTTAAATAAAATCAAAATAAGTGAAAACTGCAAATTTATAAATTGGTTTCGATATGTTATAATTTCGAAAATATTTAAAGTTATGTATAAAAATTAACAATTTTTTAAACCGCCTTAATAGATCAATTAAATAATGAGATCATTGTAATTTCTAAAATGTCTATGGACAGACGTTTTTGGCTCTTTTGTTTTTATCGAGTATTTATACATTACTAATCTGTGAAAGTTTTGTTTGATCTTGTTATTCTTTGGTAAACTATTATTTTGTTTTATTAATATTTAATTTAAATAATAGAATCTTTATAATGATCAACGAGTTTCACCAATATTAATAATAGTAGTTTCAAAATTCAGTGATTAGTTTATTGATCTGGCTGAATAAATAGTTAGAAGTATTTATCATATCAAGGAAATAATTATATAGAGTAAGAAAATTTTGGCCGGTTTCGTTAGAATTTCATAGTTAGATGTATCATTCAATGAAACATATATGTATGTACAATGTACATAGATTATTATTCTGTTCTAAAACAAAAGCATTATTAAACCTAACTATTTTTTGTAACTATATAATAAGAAGTTATAAATTTTAGGTTTTATGACAAGAAAATATAATTAATGTACAAGAAAATATAAGTAATGTAACTTAAAAACATGTGTAAAATTCAAATTTCCACAGGAAAATTAATGTATCGAAAAAATCGCCTGAAAATGAAAACTTGTTTTATAATTTATTTAATAAATTCTTGGGGTCCAAAATTTACATTTTAACAAAATTAAAGGTGTTTGACGTATAATTTGTGCAAATAATAATAAATTTAATTAAATAAAGGATTCAGTATAGAATTATTTTTATTAAAAATGTTTTATTCATTAAAAATATATTTATAAAATCACAAAAATAATTTAATGGTATAAATCATATTTATTTATGAATAATTAAAATTATTCCTAAAAATATTTTGAATGATCCTTGACAATAATTGAATTTTTAGAAAAATCTGTAAGAGACATTTGTAAAAAATATCAGACATTGAATTTTTTGGGACATTTTTGATATTATGATATTCTCAGTATTTTACTTTAATCGTCAAATTAGGCCAACGATTTCCCTCTATTTTTACATCTTAGTTTGATATTGTTAATAATTTGGTAAGCTCGTAAGGTTTTTGAATTTAAAAAAATGTAAAACATTTAAAAATGATAATTCATTAAATTTTATACTTGTACTATTTAAAATATTTAGACAAAATTAGAGTTTAAAAAGTATTGTTGAAAACATTTACAAAAGCTATAAATTAAATGAATATTATTTAAAAAATAAATTTTAAAATAATAAATTAAATATTTTTGAGATTTAAATATTAAGGATTTTGAAAATGTTTCAACATAATAATATGTTCACAAATTAAATGCAAAATAAAAAGGAAGTGATTTATGAATGTATAAAATTAAAGACAAAAGAAAATATTCAAAATAAATTTTAAAGTGTTTAGTTTAAAAAATTATAATACCTAAAAAATCAAAATAAATCTTACATTAAATATCAAAATATTACACATTTTAAATAAAATAGTTTAAAAAATATATATACAACATTTTTTAAAATAAGATTTAACGTTTAATTATAAAATTTTAAAAAGATAAGAAATCGTGAAAATTAATTTTTATACACATTCTATTTTTAATAATTAAAATTTATATCAATATTTATATTTAGCAATTTTTAGATCTGATTTGTGCAGAAATAAGAAGACATCGTTTCTCAAAAATATGTTTGAAAAATCGTTAATTGAAACATTAATAAATATTTGTTTCGTGAACTCTATCGTTGATCACGAACCCAACAGATACACTGACATGATACTATTTAATTATTACTATAAAAAATATTTTCTGTAAACTGTGAAAGATAAACTGAATAGATGATAATCAACATTAATTTTATAACATAAATGTTATGACTTTCAAGACAAACCTTTCAAGACAAACAAACTTGAACAATTTACACATGCAACTCTAAAAAGAACGTAATTACAAACAAAAACAATAGCAGTTATTGCCGTACTCTTGTGTTGCTTGGTGCAGCAACACTCAGAAGTACTTTGTTACAATTTATTTTTTATCCTAGAAGCAGCACCTCTTAGAAATATATGCATATGGTGGCATAGGTATCACAAACATACAAAAATAAATAGAACGTTTGCAGTATTGATTTGTTTAAGTAATTAAATGAGCTAAAATATATTAAGTCAAAATAATCAACCATATATTTGCTGTAATAAAATAAGATTAAAAAAAATAAAACAAATTTTAAAAAATAATTGTATCTTAGACTAATAAAATAATTCATCGTTATAATTCATTTGAATGCTGGATACCCTATCAAACTACTTACAAATACCTCTTTCGTTTAAATATTTCGAAAAATATATATTATTGCTATTAAAAAATTAAGCTTAATATTATCTAGAATTTTCTCAAATGGCACTCTTAATATTCAAAAATACGATTAGATTTTGCATAAATTGTGCTTAGTAGCAACAGTAAAAGAAATAAGCTGAAAACATTATGTCGTAATAATCAACCTATGATCAAAATAAAACTGATAAAATTCTTTAGTCATTTGCTGAACTAATTCATACTCTCTAATTCATACTTACTAATTCATACTTTATCAAACATTTGTCCATTCATAAATAAATAGCTAATTCATTTTTGAAAAAGTGATATTTGTTGAAATGTTTTAAGACTTCAAAAGAAATTTTAAAAAATAGACAATTAAATATATAATTATAATATTATAATGTAATAAATGAAAATAATTAAAAATAAAATTAATATAAAAACAAGTTAGAAAAGATAAAACAGAAAAATAAGAAATAACGACATTTATCCTCAATTTAAAATGTCAATTTTTGTTTTCATTAACTGAAATAAAAATATACAAACATCTAAAACCAAAATTTCTAAATCAAATCTCATTTTCAGTTGGATTTTGCTATAACAATTAAATCTTTTAAAAGCATTTGAAAATTTCAATTATATGACAATTCTTTTGTAAAAAAAATCAATAACCTTATCAAAAGTTACTTTTTTACTTTTGGAGGCGTAAACTTTTTTATTATTCTGTCATTTTCTAATAAATTTGATTTGATACTTAGTTTTTCTAATTAAAAATGAGAAATGTTAAAACAAAAAGTGGAAATATTTATTTGTAAAGCTATTTCATCGATACATAAATTTTTGAGATCCATTTGAAAAGTGGTACCGTACTTTCTTTGATGAATACATAATAATTCCAGTTATTATGATAGTAAAGAAAAGCGATTTCTATATTCTGAGTAAAAAGATGGATCAAATAAATAAAACGATACCAGGAGCAACTCATTTACCAATGTGATTTGAAGGATTAATTAATTGAAATCGTAAATTTGTGCTTTACCATTAACCAATATATTATAGCTCCTTACACATCTACACTCCGCGACATGTTTTTTCATACGATTGAAAATTCTTTGATATAAATAAAACTCTATATTTGTAGTTATTAAGATGTTCGAAAGGGTTTGAATTATGATAACATTTGTTATTATAACCTTTTACTTTATATTGGATGTATTACTAAGAATAGTATAGCGTTCTTCGAAAAATTTTGGATTCAATTACAAAAATTAGAAAGGGAAATTATCCTAACTTCTAAGCATAAGTCTTAAATAGCTCCAATCTACAAACAGTCGTTAATAGATAGTCTAGATTTTAATAACATTGTTTTCTTCTGATAAAAAATTCATTGATATGGTCATGATAGCTGCTTATCATAATTCAGTTCTGGAAATGAGGTCTTTAAAAATCAATTTATAGTGTAGTTACGCGTAATGAAATATAAATGTCTGGATAAACTGATTTTTACTGTTGATTACGAGATACGATTGTAAAGATCAAGTAAAATGTAAACACACAAGAGTTTCAATAAAACGAAAATATATTGTTGAACCAATGTTATGATTGATTAACCAATAACGATGATATTACTAGTCGGAGCGTCAAACCAATAAATAAAGTAAAAATAACCTCACGGCTAGATATATCTTCTCAGTTCCTTTTAACAATAATGTAAAAATGATTTAATAATTGTCAGATATTTAACGTTATCACAATATGAGCTAAGTCTTTATTATTGAGGTAATGAACGGTGGATTTGACGTGATTTAGATCGAAATAACGTTTCGGTAATTGATAATAGTAAAAAATGACGGTTCAATCGGTTAAAAATGATTTGAAATCGGGATTACAGTACCGGAGTTATAAAAAGCAAAGTATTTAGTAGTCAGATAACAATATTTCGGAATAATTAATTGTAGTGGTAAATATAATAGTGATTGATTCATATTTAAACTCAAAAATTGCCTATAGAAATCTGAATTTAATTATTAATATTATTACCACTGAAATGAGTGTAGTTATTCACTCCGTAATTATAAACAATAAATAAAAGGATGATCATCTAGCACCCACAAAACAAAAAAAAATAAAGAGTAAACAAAATTCTTACACAATCATAAATAAAAGCTGACACGCCATTAAAGCTGATTTATATTAAACCGAAACTATACATAACTGTGCATACTCCAGACGTTATATGAGGAATGTACAAAGTGAAAGAAAGATCGAAAATATAACAAACGCAAAATTAAATACATTTACAATCTGTGGTCAAAAAGCATTACAAGGTCAAAACGTCAAACTGGTCAAAACGTAAAAATTTTCATTCAAAAATGGACGACAAACAAAATTATGAAAAGTATACCATTGTTATCCGACTTTGCATGCGCCTCATAAGATCAAAGCTTGATGACGATTTTATATCAAACAGCACAATTGCACTATTCATGTTTTTCGTGTGGCGATGAAATATTTTGAAAAAATAATATTGAAGTTTGAAATGGTTTACTCAAAATTTATTTAACTAATCGGGGAAAGCATAATTACTATAGGATCACTAAATAATCCTCCAAACATCGAAGAAGTCAGTCTAGCTATTAGCCAACTGAATAACGGCATAGCAGCGGGCACGGACGGGATTATCCCGGAGTTGTTCAAATGGGGAGATACAGAATTATGGTGGAAAATACAGGAATGTTTCCATAGAATCTGGAGTGGATTAGAGAATTTCCCAAAGATCATAATTCTGTACAAAGGAAAAGGATCTATGAATGACTTCAACAACTATAGAGGTATCTTCCTACTAGAAGTTGGTGGCAAAATACTAGCAAAATATCAACCTGTTAGCAGATGGCGCTGAACTCCGAATGCGAGACAAGCTCGATCATTTAATCCACAACAGGAGTATCGTAGGGAGGAAGACCAAAGATCTACCGAAACTGATCAAACCGAGAATGAAAATGGTCCAATGTCACTACGAGCTTTGCAAGAAGGCTTTTGCAGAACAAAAGAAGCTCAATAGATATATCAAATTGGATCATGAAACTGCACCGGATAAGCAGAAACCTTATGCATGTCAGTACTGCTCCAGGTGGGGTGGCCGACCAGACACTACAAAACAGATCACACGGAAGAAGCAAATCAATCCAATCAAGTCCAACAGAAGCATCAAAGAAGAAAAGCAGGTGGCTGTTGTGATGGCGATTTGTGTGGTGGGGTAAAACTGATCGGCGATACCAGGAAGAAGGAAGACAATCCAAGAATTGCAAGTAGTATTCAGGTACGGACCGTCGATACGAATATTTCAACGAATCTCTCGGAAACGATCTCATTAGAAGTGTTAAATTTCCGTTTAACGGATGTATCTGAAAAAGGAAATTTCAACTGTCCCTTCACTGGCTGTTGAAAGTCCACGGGAACACCCAAAGGAATGCTAAATCATGGAACATTCGAACATGGTTGGTCGTTTTTTACTAGGAGTCCGAAGAGACGCCGTAAGCGGTAAGCTGACAACCTCGTAGGAGGCCTATCGGAGGACTGCTAGTGCTTTTTAGTTAGGGTAGACCATCTAAAGAGCCTACGGCTCAATACCATTGAAAGAAATGGGAGGCCCGCTCAAAATTTAGTCTTAAATATTATGGAAAATATTTTGACATTATTGTTGAAGTTGATTATACTATGTGGAGCTAGACACAAATGTACTTGATCAAAACATGATCGATCCCCAGATCCATTAAAGAATAAGAAAACACAAACACTGTTGAAATATTTGAGAAATGTTTTCTGTGGATTTTTTAGATTAATTTAAAATTTTAATATATATTTTAATATATTTTTTATTATATTTTTATTTTTATATATTTTAAATATATAAATTTAAATATATATTAAACAGAATATTTTGTTTTATAACCTCATATGGTATACATTTATCAATAATTTTTCGAGTTGGCTGTATTAAGACCAATCTTTGGAGAATAGAATCGACATGATATGTTATTTTTAAGCATATTTCAATATTTTTATTATACACATCATTTTATGTCCTGCTTACAAAATAAAGCGTTCTATTATCTATACCACAATAAAAAATAAAATAAATTCAAAATTTTGCCTTATTTCTATTGTACTCAGAATCTCAGAAACTAATAGGATTAATGTAAAATACATTATAATCTTTTTAAATATTAATAATTTTGATTGATTTTCCAATTATGCAGTACATTATTGGTAAATAATTATTCATTGCAGTTAAATATTGTATTTTTTAATAAAACCATTAAATAACAATGTTTCTATATATATATATATATATTAAACCACATTATTTACATAGAAAATGATTACACACGTCATTAATTCTAGAAATGAAATTTTCAAAAAGACGAATTCTATTTCAAATAAGTTTATTATAGTTTTAAAACTGCAAAGGTGCGTGTGACTTTTGTTAGTGTCATTTGTAATGCAGATTAATGTTTATTTTGACTAAAGAATTCATAGAAATTTTATTAAGCATTCAAAGTGAAAGCGACAAATTGTGATTTGTTTAACAAAATAATTAACTTGTGAGGACATATTTATTAAGATAAATAATAACAATAAAATATATTTATTTAATTGAAAGCGTCACAAAAACCCAAATTTAATGAATTTAAATGATTGTTTATTTATTGAATCCATATGAAGTCACGAGGAGAATGAATATAGTGACGCAAATTGGATAGACCAATCACTGTAGCAGTACTGGTCACGATATCATGCCACCACTGGAAATCGATAGGTTTCAGATTTTATATTCATATATCTATATACTTCATATTTTACTACTTTACAATCTTTTATGGATCAAGGCGTTAAAAAAAGATTTTATTTATATAATTATTTTAAAATAAATTCAATTAAAACAGTCGATATTTTGTGAAAAATAAATATTACTTTTCCAGAAAATGTTTAAGAAAATAATATGCATAAAGGAAATGAAGACAATTAAATATCTGAAATAAGATCAATAGCATTTTGTGAAACTTGATATTTATCAGACAAAATTCAATTTACATTTAAACTTGTTTAATTAATATTATAAATTTTTTCATAAATTTGAAATTGGAACGCATTGAATAAGATTAAAGAACGGTCTTTGAACTGTTACAATCATGATATTCAGATGATGTATCATGTGCCTGAATGAGACAGTTGATTACTCACTCGGTACATACAAAGAGGCACACAGACAGGATCGATTAATCGATTGACAGCCGTCAATGGCACATTAAATTTATCGATTATATTGAATTTGTATTGATTTATTATGGATTGCTCTTATTTGACATTATTATTTACATATAACTTGCAATGCATCATTTTAAATCATTCTAATGGTTGTCATTTGGAACTTTTCATATGTTTAATAATTAAATAAGACATTGAATGCATTCATCATAAATGTCAAGAATACTTCCAATAATATTATGAAATTAATACAAATATTTTTAGCATTTAACTTTTATTAAACCGTTTAAGTGACTACTATAAAAATTATAGCAACCTAATAAAGATTTTCTATGACAATAATCTATTGAATTAATCAAACAATCTTCAAATAATTTTACTTGAAAAAAAAGAAACAATTATATATATATACAATCTTAATGAGTGTTTCTTTTGGAATAAATGGTTTTTAATTTACTGATAAAAATCGAAAGAACTTTTCAAAACACCCAATACCACCTTGAGTTGAATTATTTGTATTTTTGTAACATAATTTCTGTTGATGATGATGTAAGAAAAAATTGAAACTAACTTCACAAGATATACACAGGACGTACTTTGATCATTTAGCAATTTTATGCATTTCATACAATGTTAAACATTTTAAAACTTTAGTAAATAACGGATGATCAATGAAAATCGACTTATGTTCTGTGGAAAATTTGAGGTTAGCTTCTCCTAAAATTTACTTGAATACTATATATGGGTTAAAATATCAGCAAGCAAAAATTATAAGATGAATAGGATAGAATTAATGAGTCAATTTGTTATATTTTTTTCTTACATCTAAAACTTGCACCAATAAATAGTGGACAGGAATCCGTGTCTCCGCGATATTTTGGACAGAAGACGGTAATAATCGCCTTTCATTTTTAAGAAGAACACTTTAGCTTCACCGCCATTGTAGCCACCAACAAGAACTCATCGAGTAAGGCTATTATATCAGCGCAAACTTCTTTCAATTCTCTTTCAATTTGACTTCGGTAGGCTTTAATCAGTGGAAGTCGAGAAGGATCTTTTTGTTCGATGCTACTCATCATCCTCCACGACGCTCTCCGACTTACAATTACGTTTTTATATGCTACGGATAACAAGTCACACTCATCCATGTTCAATTCGCCGGTCATTTTAACGACATCTCTCATCGCATTAACCACTCCATCATCAGCTAATTTAGCTCTATACACTTTCACCTCTCTATCAGCCATTTCATCAATTTATTCTTTTTGTTCGTTCGATTAAATTATTTCTTTGTATTTAAAAAAATTGGAAATGAAAAACAATTGAGATTGACACAAAGACCTTTATTTTTTTTTAAATTGAAAAACTTTTTAATTGGACTTGAAAAAATTGACAAGACAAACCGAAAACTGTTAATTGTGATTATAATTTACAAATTAACACACATAGCACACACATTCGACTAATCCAATTTCATTTTTTTACACACATGCATGCAATCATTCAGATATTCATACAAAAATAAAAATACATACCCACACCGACAGAGAAGTAATTTTCCATTTCATTCCATATGAGGCTCACCATTTTAATAATTTCCAAATTGACCAACACTCCAATTTGATTTTAAACAAAAATAAAAATGAATGAATGAGGCTCACAATTCGATTGAAATTGCATAATTTGACCTCATTCAAATCGATCGATTACCACGAACATTTTCCTTCTCTTTAAAATTCGAGAATTTTAATAAAGAAACTCTATGAAATTCGGCAATCAAAAAAATACTAAATATGTCTCTTATTTAATTGTTTCCACATTCAGATACCTATTTATTTAATTTAATTAATCTATTTAATTTATTTAACTATTTTTAATTATTTATTTAATTTATTTTTTTTGGTTTATTTAATTTAATTAATTTTCTTTTAATTTAATTATTTGATTATATTTTTATTTATATACTGAGACTGGCAAAAATGTTCGGTCAAATTGGCAATTCTCCGCTCCAAATAGTTATGGTTCAAAATAAAGAATATTGTTTCAATTGAGAAAAAATTCAATGAAAACTGGTTTTCAAATAGAGAACAAATAAAAATTTCAGTTTAAACTACATACGGTTCTTTATACCTTGGTATTCCGTCTACTTAAAGAAATGCCGGGTCTATTCATTAGATTAGCTTCTGCTTTGTCATTGAAAAGATTAAAAACTTTATTTCTTATTATACATCAATAAAAAAGGTAACAAGTCGTATATTAAAAACTGATCGTCGCCAATTTAAGAAATAAAGCACATTTACTAAAGATACTCGTTTTTAGAAATATCTATTGTATATATACAATAAAGAAATTAATTTTTTATATAAGATTAAATGACATTTCAGATTTATGACAAGTTTTACAAGTTGACATTGTAAAGTAATAGGTGTGAATGACTTATGCTTTAAACTTTATATTAAAATAATAGCTTTAGATATACATATATATTGATCATAAAACTTACTTTTTAATTAAACTTAAACCCATATAAATTTTGACTTGTCCAGTGGGGTATTTTTTAATTTCACAAGTAATTAATTTTATATATACCATAAGTAATTAAGAATTCGTATTTTACAGCTATTATTTTTCATAATTCTTAACTTATTAGTTTTATTAACATTGAATGTTTGTCACGACAATAATGCATACGCTTACGCTATTTATAAAATAGGTCATTTAAGGATTACCATACCATGTATTATTTATGAAACAGATTTTAATGTTAAGAAAAAGATAGATATTAAGAGTTTAAATAAATTAGACTAAAAACCTATTCTATTTCAAGCCTTATTGAGTGATACATCTTAGTTTAAGTATTTCAAGAACTACTCGATTATGTATATTTCTTTTATGTCTTTTTATTTGGACAAATCCAAATGGAATAAAATCATTTTTTCAACTGTTACATTAAGTTTCATAATTTCAAGCTCAGAATACAATAAATAAAATATTTAAAGCTAATTCATTTTTATAATATTAATTAAAAAGTTTGGAATGATTAAATACTACGGTTTGCAGTACCGGTATTACCTAAACCGTAATACAGGTAATTTAAAAAACAATCTACTTTGGTAATTCTGGTTACAAAAATTAAGAATTAAAAACTTTTATATAAATACAATATTTATTTCATTTCTGAAATTATTACTTTTATTCTTTCTTTGGTCAACTTTATTAAATGTGTTTCAATAATTTAAATTCTTTTTTATTGCTTATTTAAATAATTTTATATGTTTGTAAAATCAACTTTATTTTTATTTTATTATTTTTTTCACTAATATTTATTTTTTTAACTTAAGGTTACATTTTAATAATTTTTATTGGGTTCGTGATTAAAATCCAAATGCAAACGTTATTTCGAATACAACTTTCATACAAATTCATACAACTTTCATTCAAACAAATTTATCGGGAACAATATTAAAGTTACATAAACCAGATTTTCAAATTCTCAATATAAATAATAACATCAATATATATATATATATATATATGTGTGTGTGTGTGTGTGTGTGTTAATTTATTCAATTTTGCATAAATCCTATTTTGTTTTTGTTTTATTAATTTTTACAATGTTTATTAATTTGAAATATTAATTTACATCTTTAAAATTATTTTAATGGACATGTCCTATAAAAATTCAGTTCCTAAATAATTTTTCTTTAATTTTAAAAATTCCATTATAAATTATTTTTTAATGAGAATTTTCGTTGACAATTAAATTCAATAAACATTATGATTTTTATTTTAAAAAGTGTTACAAGATATATCAAAATCTTCTTTACAATATTCTTTTACTCTGAAACTGTTATTTTAATTGTGATTTTTTTAAACCTAATTTTTTATAAAAGTTCTTTCAATTTAATTAATAAAATATTATCATTACACTAAAATTTTTTTATAAAACTTATTTCATTTTAATTAGTTAAAATATTATTTTTTAATTTATCTCAAATATAATTATGATTTTTAATTTAAAAATATCAAAAATTTACAGTTCATCAAAAACCCTGTAATTTTGTAACCCCTAACAATTTTAAATTAACTTTTTTACCTAAACTTCATGTCCTGGAATAATTATCCTAAATCAAGCTTTATTTCTCCAAAGATTAAAACTGTATTTATCAATGAAAATTCTAATTATTGGAAGAGATGATTACGGTTGCTTTAACATTATTGCATCAATCATTTAATAATAGGTAACCAGACAATTCGACACACGTACTATTCGACATAATACAATTTGACACAAATTTTTTAATTCGACATATTTTTCATTCGACACATTTTGAAATTCATATTTAATTACTAGATTTTTATTTTGAGTTTAAACTTAAATTATTATAAACACATATATATATATAGACCTGACAGAGCATTTGCCAAAGTCAGTCTGTGACAAGCTATATCTCTTCCAAATCCATCAAGCAAGGTACAAATACTGGGGTGGCTGCATTGAAATATGGCATTAAGATCATTGTGGAAACCTTCGCAACAACTTGTAGTTTTTGGTGTTTGCTCACCAGCAGAATCGAAATGGTTCCAGCATCTTATTGGAAACTGAGGAGCTCTACCAAGAGCACCCTCAATATAAGTTGATAAGAAATATGTGACAATTTCATTGTACCTATCCTCATCAGGGAATGTTGCAGCAAGAATATCAAAAACATTCCTGACATCAGTATCAGGTACAAAAGCCAAGGCACAAAGTGATTTTAGCCTAAGTTTGATGTCAATTTGCTTTCATATTCATTCTTTAATCCAACAGTGTTGACATTTCTGATAAGACTTCGACAGAGGTGAAAGTATCAACCTCTAACATCTATATCGGGAAATGCGACTTTTGCTGCATTAATGTCCTATAAAAATTCAGTTCCTAAATAATTTTTCTTTAATTTTAAAAATTACATTGCCTTTTCAAAATCAACGAAGATTTTTGTTGGTGACAACTGCGGCAGTAGTTGTTTAAGAATTTGAAACATCGTGTGATAAGTTTCTGTATCCTTTTTTTGCAAAAGAAAGTAAATGCAAGGTGGATATGATGTGCCTATTTGAGAATGCCAAGTATAAAACTGATAAAATATGTCAAATGTTCCATCACCATAAATTGTGTCATTACAAAGTTCAAGTAACAGGTCTCTGTCACCAAATGCCAAAACTCTGTTAGGATCATTAGTCCCGGAATCATACAAAACTGGTATAGAATATTTGTCAGGAATCACAAAGTTAGGTGCAGTTTGATTGGGAATATGATCAGCCTGTTTCTGCCTATGCAAGGTTCTAACAATTGATGATTTCTTAGGCATATGACCAAGAATGTCCATGCTCAAACTTCGTAATGCATGGCCCATCACATTTCGAGTAGTGGCACCTACTTCCTTCAAAAAAAATAAATATCTCAAATCAAAAGCTTGAAGTCATATGTCTATGAATAAGTTTGTAAAAGAAAATGTAGCATATCAAAAATCGAATGATGACAGTTGATTTTTATAACCTAATTGCTTATTAATCAACAATTCAGCTCATTTTCCAACCTATATCCAAAGAGATAAAAAACAAAAATAATGGGAAAATACACATCTAAGAATTCGCCATCTTATCTTAAGTAAAGTTTATTATTGTAGATTATTTATTTGTAAATGAACTATAGATTCAAAAATATTAACTGGGATTGAGAATGATTATCGAAATAAATTCACAATTCGAAAATTCAATGATTATAGGACTAACTTTTATACCGGATCTGGCAATTGAAGAAAATATTTAAAGGGTAATTTTAATAATATAAAATGCATTAACCTCAAAAAATGAGAATTACGTGTTACGAGAAATTTTACAGTCATTACAAAATTACGAGGTAAATTTATAATTTACCTTTGAACTTATTGAGTAATCAGCACAATATTTTTTCCGAAACTACTTTGGATCCTAAAATATAGATTTGAAAATTCCACGTAATAAGTCCAAATTATAGCCAATACAAATACACAATACAAATCTCAATCAGAATTAGAAAAATACCACTTTCAAGAGTTATAAAAATAATTCGTTCTAAGAAATTAATTTTTTTTATGAAAAAGTTATATTTTATTAAAATTTGATTCATTTTTAGGAAAAGGAATAAGTAATAATCAATTGGTAAATATTTTGTCTCAACCATATAGTCGATGGAATTATATGACAAAAATAAAACCTAAATAAGACGATAATGACAAAACAAATTCTTTTATAATTTTAACAGCAATTTTTAATTGAAGAAATTTCTAGAAGAATGAACCAGAATGTGTGGAATGAGCATACTCATAAACAGTACCTCGTAAAAATGACCTTTAGAAAAGGAAATCATTTTTACTAAAGATCAGAATCACGGGATTCCAAAAGTCCTAATCACGACTTGCTGGAATTAAATATTATTTTCTATTTTGACCGGACACAGTTACAAATATTATTATTATTGATAATATTTTGTCAAGACGATAATATTTCTGTTTCAATAGTGAAATAATCAATAATGATAAATATCAAATGAAATGATAATTAATTGATAGATTGAACTAAATCAATTCAACAACTTTAAAACACGCAATCACATTCTCTATAGCAACCGCAATTATAAATAATATAATTATATCGACTGCATATTAATAAAAATGACGTTATTTGCTGCAAAACACGAGACCATCGTTGAAGCACCACGCGATCTCGCTACAATGGATGGTGAAACTGATATAACACCGCACAAATATGCACCGATACATAATGAAATACATTCTACCGTTTATGTTTTAATTCTTGTACGATTGTAATAATCATCATAATCATTAGTATTAGTAATTATATTTATCATCATCAATATTCAAATATGAACTGATTTTGTTCAATATAATTATAAATAATAAGCAATAATATTAAAGATATTGTTTTCAAAATGGAAAATAACGACAATGTTTACATTAATAATAATAACTTTAACCCGTTGATTACCGATTTTTTTCTGGAGATCTGTTAATTTTATTTAAGTTTTAGACGTAACAATGGTAATTCAGCATGAAAAAAATTTTAGACTTAGAAATATTTATTACACAAGAGTTACAAAAATGAGTTTTTTGAGCTACAAACAAGAGTTTTTAATGAATATTGCAATATTATTATATTTAACTGATTAGAATTGGTTTTTATCACTCATCTACATCAATATGAAGCTTAGTGTGGTAAATTCGGAAACAATTTGGTACGCATAATGGCACATTACAGTCAAGGCACATGAAATAATTTCATTGTCGAATTTGTTTCGCACTACAAACAATACGAATTCTTCTACTTCGTTCTCTACTCTTTGTATCTTTTGGAACATTGTCGGGAAAGTGACGAGCAACTAATCTCAAAGGTGTAGGAGCATTAGAAGGTCTACCAACTCTTTCTCTCTGAAGGACCATATCTCTGAAGTATTTTATACCACTTCAAAATTTTCCTAATTGAAGCAGAGAATGATATCTGCATGTCAGTTTCATCAACAGCTCCCATTTTTGCGAATATTCCATGACTAGAGCGGGCTTCATAATTTCTGTTCCATTTATTCTATCAATTTTTCCACCGTTCAAGAAATTTGTACTATTTACAATCGATAACATGTAGACATCTTGTCTTTCCATTTCATTGCTAGAAGAGCTGAAGATGAAAACCATTGAACATCTTCTTTTCGTGATTTTCCAGTGAATTTTTTCTCACTGTTCCACATGCTCTAGTTTTGTTCTGATGCAATAAATTGAATAGAGTTGGGCTAGAGAACGAGAGAGCTGAACTACAAAAGTTAATAGCAATATTTAGAAAAAAACCGCATTAAAAAATTCCTCTTCGTTCAAAAGTTGTAAGTTGTAAACCCATTTACGGGTCTCCAGGTAGTCAACGTGTTAAAAAAATTTGATAGAAAGAAAACTCTTAAATTTTAGTTATTAAGATTTTCAAATAGGATGTGAATCATGATAACTAACATTATTATAACCCTTTAATTTTAGAGAATTACATCATCGTTTTTTGTAGAAATTTTGATTTTTTTATACGAGCCTTGTTTTAACAATTGTATTTAGATAATTTTGAAGTTCGTTTACTCTTGTGCTGTACTCAAGTTCCAAACTTCTTTCCTTGAATGCTTCACATTTTCAAGCCCTATGTAAATCCCAATTACTTAAAGTTTTAATCATAAGCTAATTGAAGTGATCTACGCAAGCTATATAACCCAGAGAAACAGGGAAATCCTAAAAATGTTGTTCCTGTGGTGAGTTACTTACACCTTTTGTAAAAATTAATATGGTTATTTATGATATAAATAATTTAAATTGATATTAAATAATTGCAAACAATAATTTGTATGTATTTAAAAATGGTAATATTATTTTTATAAATTACCTTATCCATTAAGATATGGTGAGTTGTTGTACTCTCAAATTTTTATTTATAATGAACACTGTTTTTAAATATACCAATGTGACGACACCTCTGACAACAATACAACAACATTTATCACAAAAATTTTTAATATAAAAATATTGAGACAAAAAAATATGAATATAAATGCGAATAGATATCATACCAAAACTAGAGCGCAGAATCATTAAATTATCAATTCTTATCTGTCCAACACCAAACATTTTAGATATTGAATATTATTGACAAACATTAAAAATCATTCAGAATAAAATACAATTAAGCAATATTTTTTACGTTTTACTCAGGACTGCGGAGTCGGCATCGGATTTCAAGAGTCTGAGTATAACAATTTTTAAGAAATATTTGTCGGAGTCACAGTTAAGAGGTCAAATCAAAAGAGGTCATTGTCTGAAAAGTTTTTAAGGAGTCAGACTATGAGGGGTTAATTTTAATTTTTTATCTCGCCTGAATAGTTTATTATTTTTTAATTTAAAGGGTAAAATATTTTTATATTAATTTGCTTGTTAAATATTTTTAAAAATTAAAA
>MQRK01231820.1:2519-21031 GCA_001938485.1 Girardia tigrina
AAAGAAAGTTATATTAAATATGTACAAATTAAAATTTTTATATAATTAAATATATAACATTCGAAAAAATAAAATTACTAAAAATAAGATCAATTAAATTGCTAATAAAAATTTTTGAGAGTTTTAATATAATATAAAAAGTAAAAAAAGTGTATAATTTTTATGTGAAACGATTTTAAAAAAATAATAAAATTAAATGAAACGATTAAATATTTTAAAGTGTTATCGTAATTATAGAAGTAATAAAAAAAGCAAATATGAATATTTATATGTATTTTTATCTATATCGGTTTAAGATTTATGAAACAAATAGTTTCTCAAAAAAATAAATTTGTTTAAATATTAGATTTAAACATTTTTTTGTGGTATAATAAAAGTTTTAATGTCTGATACTAATAATTCTGACGATTTTCCAAGAACCTCTAATAGTAAGTATGATCTGTTATGCCGAATTCATGAATTAGACAATTTTTGCCGAATAAAAAAAATTTAATTCATTTATGAGAAACATATGTATTTAAAATATTCAAATATGGAAAAATATGCATTTAATATGAAAATTATCAATTATCAAAAAAATTAAATTTGAAAAAAATCTTAATTTTAAAAATCTTAAATGTAAAATTTGTATTCATAGTTATTTAAAATTCTTCCTTGATGGCAAGCTGAATTGCAAACATGTATTGTTAAAATCTTGTTTTCATATTAACTTGATAACTTTTCATATTAAATACATATTTTTTTCATGTTTGAATATTTTAAATACATATTTTTTTTCATAAATGAATTAAAAAAAAATTTTATTCGGCGATTATACAAATTCGGCATAACAGATCATACTTACTTCAGCTAAAAATTTTATAAATAAATATACCAAGGTACCATAACGGTCTGAGTCCAAAATGGGGGTACCAAAACGGCCTGCTACACAAAATGTAAGTTTCTGAAAAAGCATTTGGAAAAAGATGGTATTCAATGATATATTAGAGATGAATTTGTTTTAGCGGATTAGAAGGATTTCGAGGAATTAGAACAAAAACGCCTGACGTATTGAGGTAAATAATTTGAATAAAATTAAGCTTATATGAACAAGAGCGACCGGCCAGATATTTAAGGATAATGTAGATTCCAGAAATAACCAACATTCCGGTTGTAGGACTGATGGCTTTGTTTCGAATCGAAATAACTATAACAAGTATAGAAACAATAATAATTCATACTAAAATGATCGAAATAACGGGGTACGAGGATATAATCAAAATAATCGTGGATGAAGAAGTGGAAATAATAGAAATAATAATGGATATATTAATGATAAGAGAAACAATAATGAGAATAATCAGATGAATGACAATGGCTCTGGAAATAAAAATAATAGTAATAATGATAATAAATATGATTATTTGATTTTATTTATTTTTTAATGTTGTAATTATTATGTGACAATGAATATTCAATATTTGATGTTTGAATTATCAGGTTCTCCAACAGTTGAAGAATGGGAACTTTTAGATATAAAAAGTCCGAAATTTTTGCTTAGTGATTTTGTAACTACTCCTAAGCCTGCGTCTTTGCTGTATCTGGTATCGAGGGTAGAAAAATCAGAACAAATTCAAATGGATCTCTTGTTACATGGATTTTTACACATTGTTGGTGAATGTCGTCTCACTGCCAGTGAAGCACTTCAGGAGTCTTACTTTTACGAAGATTCCAGTCATATGTATAATCTCAGCCTACCTTTTACGCAATGTAATTTATCTTGCTCGTCTTTAAATCAGGATTCTTCTTATTGTCAGAATTCATTTATTCAATGATTTTTCAAAAAATTTTTCTACATATTGTAACTGACTTTGTCATTTATTCCACGTTTGAAAGAGTGTTATAAGCTTTTTCTGGTCAAATAAATAATCAGGATTAATTTCTCTCAACGTCATTTTTGCCACTTTGCAATTTGTTTCTGTTTTTTTAATTTGTAAAGTCTGTGATTTATTTGTCCATAGATCGGGAAGACCCTCCTATAATTGTATTTATTGTCCAAACCAATCGTGAAGTCGTATTGGTCGAATCCGAGTTTTTGTAAATAAATGACCGATTTGGCGCTGATGGATTTATTGTTATAAGAAGTAGATTATATTTTCAGAAATAAATTTTAAATCAGTTATTTTAATAGTTTACGAAATATTTTGATGACTTTCATAATAATTGAAATTATTTCATATTTGTTTTAATAAATAAAATAAAATTTTATTTCTTTATTTTGATATTATTTGTGTTTTTATAACTCATTTATATTATTTATATAATTATGTGAACATTATATTAAATGTGTAAATGGTTGTTTTAGAAAGTTTTATCAGAACTTAGTTCGGGTTTTGTATTTTTAACATTTTAACATGTAGAATATGACCTATTGAGATGAAAAACGACGCTTTTATACACAAATAAGTCGAATGCATGTACTTTAGCGCACAGAAATTTCAATATTTCTAATTATCTTGAAAACTAGACGTGGTAGATTATGACATGCATATAATTTTTAAAGTTTTCAACATGCCTTTTCATAATATCATAATTGAAACTCAAAAAAATGATATCGTGGGCAGTGTAATTAGGCTAATTATTTTGCTAAAATGACTAATTAAAATCTCAACTCAATAGAGTTACGGAAAGGTTTTTGAAAATTGCTTAACAAATTTGTGGCATATATGTTTATTGGAAGTGAGTTAATATAAGCATTGTAAAAATATAAAAATTATTTCATTGGAAAAAATTTTGAAACAAATTATTTTTACAAAATGCTTGTTTCATGAAAATAATAGTAAATAATTTAAAATATTGTGAAAGAAATAAGTTTGAAAAACAAGTAATTTCTAGGGGAGAGGCAACATGGAATTATCCAACTGTCCAATTTAAACCTTAAATTTTGTAAGGATCGAACAAACGCTTAAAAATTTTGAAATAATTAATTTTCATAAATAATTTTCAAAATAAGAGAATATTTAAAATTAAAAGTTTTTGAAAAGAATTATAATTAAAAAACTCTAATTTTAAAAACATTATTTTCAGGAATAATTGAATTTTATTTGTTAAAAAACATTAAATGAAATTAATTGTGAAACAATTGATTTTTAAAATAATTGATTTAAAAAAAATATATAAAGCCAAGGATAATTATGTTTTAGATTAATTTTAAGTCATTCTAAAAAAAAATTTATGAAATTTTTATTGCTAGTATTGTAATTTTAAAAACAGATAATTTTTATATCTTGTGAGGAATGTTTGTTGATATTGTTCATGTTATATGTGGATTCGTATTGTGTCTCTCCTACACAGATGAATGATTGTTATTTTCTTTGATTCCAATTAATTAAAAATAATTTAATTTAATTTTAAAGAAAAAAGATTTAAAATAATTTTTGAATGTATTATTTAAATTTTAATCTAATTTAAAATTTTAATATATTAATTTAATATATACTTTTTAAAAATGTTTAGATTTATTTTAACCAATTAGAATCTTTATACTTAATAATTTTTATTAAATATTTTTCATTTAGAATATTAGTCATCTGATTCTGAAACGAGCTTTTATGAAGATAAAAATGTTAAAAAAAGAACGTTGAAAAGTTTGGGAGGAAGATAGTAGTTTTGAAAAACGAGCCTAAGCACTTAATAAAATTAAGCAAGAAAAGATTTGGAGTTACCATTATACGAATAAGACCTCATAGGGTGAAAAAATGGTTTATAGGTGTAATTTATCTAAGTTCAAAGGAAGGCAGTGTGATGCAGATATTTATTTATTATATAGAGCTAAGACTGAGCATACACACGATGAAAATTCTGCTAGAAATGTTATTACAGTAAAAAATTATTCACGGCCTAGGTTTAATAACAAAGCCAAAGAGAATATTAGAAAAATTGCGTGAGAAAATAGAAGAAAAAGATACAATCCTAACAATAATGCAGTTAAGAACTTTTTTAACTAAATTGAAAAAATAAAAATATGGACCGGTTATAATAAGTTTATGCGATTTAGAAGAAATACTTAAGGATAAAACTATGGCCCCAGAGTCAGATTGATGAGACTTTCGCATTAAATTATTATGTACAATATGAATTGAGCGATAATAAAAGTGATGAAGAAAAGGAAGAAGTTGAAAGTAATATTTTCAGATTTTTCATAAATACAAAACGACTATTGCGTCAAGCAATTAAAAGAAAAATTCTTCATGCTGACGGTCCTCATAAGTTGAATTGGCATAGCTTTCGAGCTTTACTTTGTGACACAACAGACTTAGATCGTCACTTTCATCCTTAAGGTCTAGCAGAATGTTCGAATGACAGGACTTCTGACTTTATTTTATTTTTAACAGTCTTGTTGAAGGCACATCTAATAATTAAGAACATTGAGACAATTTTCATTTGAACATTTATTATTATCATATTTAGAGTCATTACAACTCTCAGAAGGTCTTTCATCGTTTGTCATCGTTCTAATTGGTTATATTATTTATATTTTTAATCATGATTATTCGACCAATTTTTCTAAGTCATTTTTTAAAATATTTAACTTTTAAAAAATATTAATTAAAAATAATTATTTTAACAATTTCTTATTAAAATTCCAAAATAATAAAAATGTTATCAAATTATTGAAAATGCATTTAATATACATTTTACTAAAAAAATTTTAAATTTAATTTTAATTATTAAATTAAAAAATATGAACTTATCAAATGATTATTTTAATTATGTTCGAATAGTCAAGCACTTTAAATTTAATAAAAAAATACCAATTTCCATCTGAGTGGGAGAATCACAATTCTAAGTGCAGCATACTTAAATCAACATACGGCATGAATAAATTTACACATTCAAACAATTTAAAATATTCCTCACACATAACGCATCCTTTGAACCAGAAATATTAGTCAGTAACGCATCAGCAGCTATTACAAGCTGATATCTGATATCCAAAACCTTTATCTGTAAACATTTTGTTGGTATTTCAATTCGAATCGGCAAATTTAGAGCGCCTCCAGCTGCAAAGAATGTCCCGATTGGAGAAAATCGAAAACGTGAAAGACCGTAGAAAGCTAAAAAGGTATTGATTATATAATAAAGATATTGATTTTTTTATTAAATACTTACAATGTTTTTTTTATATTTTTTTACTTAGCATTTAATATTTTTTTATTTAGCAGTTTTTGTATTTTTTACTTAGCTTTTTATTATTTTACTGTACTTTTTACTGAGAATTTAAATAAAAAAATACTGAGAATTTAAATAAAAAATACCGAGCGTTTATATAAAAATACTGAACATTTATATTTTTCTGATAAAATATTAATATATAAATTAACGTGATCAAAAAAATAATAAATTCAATTTTTAATTAAAGTTTTTAATAAATAACTTATCAGTATTATAATCCAGTATTTTAATAATTTTAATTTTATAATTTTAATTAATATTGTCAAAAGAAAACAAAAGAAACGTTCCTCAAGAATAATTGTTTAAATAATTATTATTGTTAAAGAAATAAAATTTTGAAGTTAATGAATTCTAATATTGATCAAGAATCCAACAATCCTACACCCATTCTCATTTATTTATGCCATAAAGGCATTTATATGACAAAAATATGTATTAATTATCGATATCGAATTAAATCTGTGATTATATAAATTAAAAATATGCAAAAGAATGAAGCAACATCGTTCTCGATTGCTCGCTCTGCATAATGCGTATATGCGAACTGGGACGCTCTTGGAAATGCAAATCAGATTCCGAGATTGCCGACGTTTACGATAAAAACATTCATCAAAAACATTGGCTACATAAAGAAGTCAGGTAATATCAACTCGGATTTTAGCTGCATCAAAACCGCACCTCATTAATCACTACAGAATCATGTCGGAATTTCCTCGCGTAACCCACTTTGACTCGCTGTGAAGTTTGGTGTTGGGGCTGCCAGATATTGGCGAGTCGCGTTTAGATTTTAAAATACAAATGAATTTGGTAAAGGAAAAGATCACGTTTGAAGTTTTGTTCAAAGAAACATATCTATGATATTATTAAATAAAATTTAAGGAATATTTGCTTTTTATTGTCTGACTTTGTTTATTTTGTATATAAAGATCTTATGCATGAATTTAATGATCTTAGAAAAACAATAAAGAGTATTCCTTGACCATCAGAATTGATTTATGGAAATTATGTGTGATTTACTGTCTACTGATCCTATGGATCTTGAAACACTCGACGATAAATTTTACATATTCTTATATACAGGAATATATCCAAATGCCTACATGGCATATTTAAACAAGAACATGTGTATCAAAATTTAAACATGTGTAACACCGCAATATGAATAATTAAAAAAGTACATTATTTTCCTTTCCCAAAAGAATAAATGTAAAGCAGAGCAATTTTCATAGGCAAAAAATTCATTATTATTAAAATAAAATTTAATTGATTAATTTTAATTAATATTGATGGTAAGCTTCGATTTAAATTTTCAAATTCTAGCAGATGGAATTTTAATCGGCTGTATTGTGACAATGAATTTCGTTTTTATAGGTACGGTTATGTTGCGCAATCGTGTTAAGAAGAACGATAATAGCAAATCGCTCTGTATGCTGTCATTCTTACATTTACCCATCGGTTTGATAATTATCCCCATAAAATTCGTCCAAGAAGCCTTGAGATACGGTGAAGAAATGACATCGATGTCTTGCAAATACACGACCAGTTTATCGATATTTGGAATACAAATATCGACATTAGGTCTCGCCATATTTTGTATATGGCGATTGCATCAGACAAATAATCGCTTTCGTATATTTCTTTATAGAAAATATCACAAAATCATACTTTGGTTTTCTTTATTAATTTTCATATCTTTATCGTCTTCTATTACACTTTATATGGCGATTTCTTATTCGGAATACCGTCCGGACTTTTGCATGATATATCTGACCCTTTTGCGATTTTTGGTCCTCATGTCTTTTATTTTCTTTATACCATTTGTTATATCAATCATTTGTTATTGTCACACGATTAAAAGTAGGTCCCCTGAATATCGGTTTCATTCCTTATTGTCAAGAATGGGTTTTAATGCTTTCAAGAAGGAAAGTAACACAGTTTCGACAGCAGATCTGGAATCTATAGGAAAAGTAAAATGGAATCGGATTTTTATGTTTTCCAAATCATCAAGTCTCATATCGAAAACCGAACGAATGTCGAGTCGGGACGAGAAATCAAAGAAAAGTTCAATTAATACTAAAGATGGCAAAAGTTCCTCGACGATTAAGCCAAACATCAACAAATCCAATTATAATAATATTAAAAAAACATATGAAAACGATATAAAAACAGAATTCGAATTAGTTGGTCTTCCGAGAGATACACTTAAAAAATTTAGTATGGAAAAAATTCAACCGCATTATAAACCGGATGATGAGAACGAAGAACCGAATCATTCATCTTTGATCGGACAAATAATCTTCTCGTATTTCATTTTCTGGTTGCCGTTTTTATCGGTTCGATTAGTTCAGGTGGCGCTGGCGGTCAAATTGACCAATTATACGTCTTGGTCAATTCGATTTGGATATTGTAACTCGATAATGATTCCGATCATTCTAGGAATTTACTTAAAATTGCACAGATCTGAACTGATTGAACCAGTAAAACCATGAACAGTATAAATAAATTTTCGACTTGTTTTTTTTCTAATTATCAGAGACAAATATTTCTTTTGAAACTTAAAGATATATTTTTATTACTTTATTTCTAATTTTCTCTAAATAAAGTGTGACATTCTTCAAAACGAATTTAAATCATTGGCGCATTAAGAACTAAAGGTAGTTACGTAAATTTAATCCAACAAAGTGCAAACCGAATATCTACTTATTATTTTTCAATCTACAATAACAAAGTTTAGTAGAGCTTAACCCCTTTACAATTAATTATTGCAACTAAATTGCTTTTCTCCAGTGTGCATACCTACACATACATGTTTGTATGCATAAATCTACACAAACTACACTATGCATAAATTATAATCTTAATAAATAAAGATTTATCTGAAGACGAGTTAACTCGTGATATACGGTTAAGCCCAAGATTTCATATGATGAGTTAACTCATGACACACGGTAAAGGGGTTAACAAATATCCCACAACATAAGGGGCGATTGCACCCATTCACACAAACATTCATTTAATCATTTAAACAACACATAATTAAAGAAGATATGTTGGAATTTACTTAATTTCTATCGATTTAAATTTTGTTTGGAATCTAATTCTTTTTTCTGTGGAAATGACATCAAACATAATTACTTTCGTATTTTTTAGAAACATGAAATCAAATTATGATTATGTTTTCTTTTAATTTTGATATTTTTAGCGTTTCTTATTACATTTTATATGACTGTTTCTTTTACGGAATACCTTCGTCACTTTTGTATGTCAGACCAGATACTGTTGACATTTTCGGTCATGATGTTTATTTTCTTTATTTTTTCTATTATATCAATCATTTGATTCAAATTAGGTCCTATGATTATCGGTTTTTTTTCCTTATTGTCGAGAAAGGGTTTGAATGCTTTCAATAAGGAAAGTAACACAATTTTGACGGTAGACCTGGAGTCTATTGAAAAAGGAAAATGTAATCGGGTTGTTATGTTTTCCAAATCGTCAAGTCTCATCGAAAAACGAACGAATGGCGAGTCAGGACGCGTAATGAAAGAAAGTTTCTTATTCGTGTAGCAGAGACGCAGCGAAATTGAAACTCGGGTATTTCGTGCGTAACTCATTTAAAATATTGCTTGTGAGATCGTTAAGACGGGTCATCATTTTCGTTGATTCACTAAATTATAAAAGTATTGGTTTCACAAATTTAATTAATTCAAACTGTCAACAAGTTTTTTTTACTAAAATCATCACAATTTTGTTTCAATTCGACAATTAAATTTCGACTAATAAAATTGGAACGATCGCACAACTGTTGGGGTTCCCTAAACTAATAATTAATTTTTATAATATTAAAATATAACAGAAACTATTTTTAAAATATAAAAAATAAAATATTTACAAATAAAAGTTAAGATGACTGAGTTGCTTCTCGGTCGTCCATTGTTTGAGCATTATGTTCACGGACGGTGGACGAACGTCTAGCAACTTTATACTATCACTGTAAAGTAACTACTTTACTTTCCCGATTGTGCAAAAGTTGGTTGATGATATCACATCAATCTGAACAATATTGCACAAAAAATGTCAAATTGCGCAAATGCAATTTGATGACGTAATCGCACAAAATTAATATAAAAGTAATTTTGTATTTTTAGAAAAATAAAGTTTTGATTTGTCTTATGTTTTAGCGTTATCATTTTATATTAATATAAAAATGAATGATTCCAAAAATCACTATTATAATTATTTAAAAGTATTAGTATAAAAAATCATGCTAACTATAATTATTATTATTAAAATTATTATTAATATCAATAATATTGCTATAATTAATATCTTTATAACTATTAATAATATTATTTTTATCATAATAATCATTAGTTTTAATTGCTATTATAATTATTGTTAATAATTATTAATTTTATCATTATCATAATTATTCTTATTATATTATTATTATTATTACTATTAGAATTAATATTATAAATTCATTTTCAACGAGTTTCTCCTTCTTCCTCAGGGACCCATTCATTATGAGGGTACTCTTGATTTGGTCGAAGAAGTTCGTCAAAGGTATTATTATTATCGAAATATAAGTATAATAATATCTTTATTTTTATTATTTAAATATAATTAAAATTTATATTATTATTCATATTATAATTGGAATTATTAGTATTATTATTATTGTTATTATCATTATTAATAAATAGTAATATTATTATTATATTAGTATTATTATTATTTTATCATAATTATAATTATAAATATTAGTATTTTACTTTAATTATAATTATTATTACTGTAATTACTATCATTATTTGATTATTATTATTATTAAAAATAATATTATTATTAAAATATTGTATTATTATTATTAATAAATCAAAACTTACTTACTTTAAGAAATTTTTTCCAAATAAATGAAATATTTCATAAATTCTAAAAATTGAAAGACTTTCACTGGGATGACGTTTGCTAATTGACTTTGCCAATCGGCGTGTCACGTCATATCCAGGTGAAAGTCAATAGTCATTGATCTCGAAAGAGATTTATAGGAAAAAGTTCCCAGTTTATCAATTTTCGGTTGTTAAAAAACAAACAACTAATTAGTGCCACATGTTGGCCGAAATCATATAAACAATTATGAAATATAATAATAAATGTAAAGAAGAGTAATTTAAATAATTAAAAATCTTAATATATATTTTTTATATATAAGCAAAAATTTGGTATAAATACCCTTAAAAATTTGTTATAAGACTCACAAAAAAAACAGAAACAAAAAAAATAAATACAAAACAATCAACAGTCAATTATTATTTAAAATATCCATGTACAATATTTTAAAGAGTATACCTTGTGATTATCAAATGTAAATGTCTACAATATTTGTTGTTGATCTCAATTGCTATAAATTTAACAGTATTAATTATTGAGCTGGGTTCGAGCTACGAACAAGCAACGCAGCCTTCAAATTAAGTTGATTCAATTTTCAACAATATATTTTTTTGAACAAAATTATTCAAACAATAATTCAATTATCTATACCCAGCAATAAATTTATAAACCACCAACACAATTATTTCAAAAAAATTAACAAAAATAATACTTTTTTCAAAAAATATAAATAATCGTTAATCGTTTCGACAAATTTACTTCGGACAAGGGCGGATCCAGGGGACAAGTCTGGGGGGGGGTAATTTTTTTATAAATAAAATTACTAAAATTATAGGAGTTCGATTAAAGTATTTTATTATCAAAGTACATGTAAAAAACCATATTCCTGTTCGTAATACTTATGGCTAGCCTCGGATAATAGGAGAACTCTCCGAGATAGAGTCGTTCATTGGAGTGCAATACTCGCATCTTCTCTCTATCCTACTTCTGGTGCATCTGCCGCAACCGTTATAGGAGCAATAGTCGCTGCATTTGAGGTTTTTGCTCCATGTCAGAGTACAATAATTGAAATTAGAGACAATACACATGATGTTGTATCTAAGAGGAAGAGATATATTTCTTCGTTTTGTGTTTATTCGATTTCATATTAAAGTTCAGTTTCTTTCTCAAAAAAGGACCGGTCTCAACCGTCCCACAGGTCAAGGGAACATTGTTCAAGGAATCGTCGCTGTTACTTCGTCACAATCTGTTTCTTCAACGCACTCGTACTGTAAGAATTGCTACAGTAATTAATCGGATCGAATTGATTATTCGAAAAGAGATTGATTTGATTAAAAGAAAATTCATTGAATTTTGATTTCCTGGAAACAATTTCCCCATTGACACTCTCAATTTCGGAATAATCCTCAGACGAATTATTAAAGACGCATATCCACGAATCGGAATGATCGGAATTCTTTATACTAATTTGTAGAATATCGAATGAATATTTTTAATGCAGCGCGATTTTGAGTCAATAATCGAATGCAATTCGTTCAGTAATTCACTTAATTTTTTCACATTTATTTTGTCTAATTCTCGATTGATGAATGAATTTCTTTCATTTTTTTGTCGAAATTAATGTCGATATTCATACTAGACGAAGGTAATGGGCGAATTTTGTCATCGATTTTTCTCATTCGAAAATGCGATTTCAAATGATTGCGAATCGCCGTTAAATTCGGTTTACCGTTTTTATTAAACGCAATTTTAATTCGATCCGAATGTCTTATACTATCCGATTTAAATTGACAACAGAAAAATCCGTTTTTAATATCGATTTTATTTTGTAATACAACAAAATCCAATTTGATTCACAAATGAAAATCGATAAATTTTTTGCGCTCGTTTTTAACGACAATTTAAGCCGTTAAAGGCTTAAAAATTTATTAATTTATTATAATTATTAATAATTTATTAGTTATTATTACAATTTATTATTGTTTATTATAATTTATTACAATAATTTAGGAATATTCATTATTATAATTTTTAATATTAATTTTATGCTGAATTATTATTATCATTTTTATTTATATTACTATTAGTTTTAATATAATTATTATTATTTTTATGATCATACTATTATTATTTAAATTAATATTATTATCATTTATTATTATTATTTTATTATTTAATAAATAATTATATAAAAAATTAATATAAAAAAAATAATTAATACTTACTGTGCATAAAAAAAATAATGAGTTGAACCGTTCTGCTCACTCATTTTGGGTAATTAAATTGGCGATAACACCCATCAAATAAAACGATTAAAATGTCGACTTCGACATTTTAATCACGAAGGAATTTATGCCGAGGACTGTTTTTATCGATGGGCAAATAAGCCCAAATAAACATAACAAAAATAATCAGTGCAAAATAATCAGGGCAATTAAGCCCAAATGTAAATAATAAATTTTTTAATTAATTAAAATTTTTTATTTTTTTATTTTTATATTAATAATAATAATAATTAAAATGGGTATAATAAATGGGCATATATGACCAACAATGTTGCAATTGTCTTCTACCCTCTTTATTCTGAACTTTGCTACTATTGCTGTCTTTCGAGCAGTTGTGAACCATGTGACATCTGAATCAACACGCGATACACTTAATCTGCCCTACAAATTACTATTAAATTATATTTTAAATAATAATAAAAACTGAAATGTCTCATTCTATTATTATTTTTTTCACATTTTGCACAATTCTTTTCAATATTTCTATATTTTCTGTATTTTTATTTTTGATTTCGCAATCTGAATGTTTTCTTTTACGTTTATTTAAAACGTTTTCTGGTGTTACGTTTATACTTTTAGTTCTACTGACCTGTTCATTGTTCAATTGTGCACTGTTTCCATTGTTTTCAGAACGATTTAGTAGAGATTTATTTTTACTTACTTCTAATTTGAATTTTTTAATTAACTCAGATAATTCATCAGTTTCAAATGATGATGTACTTTCGTTTATGTTTTCTACGACTTCAATTTTGATTTTCTTTTGTAAGTTATTTGTACAAGTGCTTGTTGGAAATACATTTTCCTTTTGATGTAAATTAGAATTTGTCTCGAGATTTCTGGAAACTGGAAAAGATGTTCGATTGTTACGTCTTGGTCTTCCAACAGGTCTCTTAATATGTGGTTCCTGTTTAATCAGAGGATTAGGAGGACGATCAATATTACAATTAGATTCGACTAAGGTGTTAGTATTATTTAGGTTTCTTGGAAGATATTGAACATTTCTAGACAACGAATTTTGATTGAAGATTGCATTTGTCCGATTATTTCCTGAAGATTGTTGAAAATTATTTCTGAATTGCGAATTGAAGTTTAATTGATTGTATGAAGAATCCTGTTTGGGAATATCCGTTTGACCATTAGAGTTATTTTCGATTTTTCTGATAGGTATTGCTTGATCACTTTTGATTAATGAAACAATGAAGGATGGCAGATCTTCATTTCGAACAAAATGGCCTAACCCTTTAGAAGATGGTTGTAAAACTATAGAATACGGTAATCCAGGAAGAGGTATATAATAGTCGCTCAAATTATACGAGTTATTATTCATTTGATATAACTATAAATTAATTGTATGTATAAAAATAAAGGTTGTTACTGAAAATGGGATATTAAAATATATTTCTTTTAATTTTCAGTAAAATCATTGGATAAAAACATTTTATAATTTTATAATAAAAATTTATATTTTATTTATATTTAGTAGTCTGATAGAGTAACGCTGAATTAAATAAAATCATTATCTTTGTTTCGAAATTTAGAAAATACTTAATTATATCAATAATTTGTTATTAGAATTTATTATTGACGTCCTTCTCTTTAAACGTTAAAGAATCAATCGTTTTATGATTCTCATGGTCAGAATCTTATTCACGTTTGAATGGCGAAATATCTGAATTATTTCTGCTTGCTTTGATCTATATAAAGTTATAACTGTATATAAAAATATTTAATTAAAATTAAATTAAATAATTAAAAAATATATTATTAATTATTTAAATAAAAATTACATTAACTATATTTGGTGTGTTAATTGATTGGTCAAGTATTCTTGCTTTTGTTGATAGAAAGTGTCAATTTGGTTCGTTCTGATTGGCTGGGCAATCAGAGCGTGTTATTTGTTAGTCTTTATCTATATAATTTGTGACTTGAAATTCGTGACTTTGCTGATTTAAAAGTCTATTTTTTTGTCGGTTGAGTGTGTCATTTTTAAGTTTATTCAGTGTTTTTGTTTTATGAACGAGATTTGTGATTTTTTTGAAGAACTTTGTACTGAAAGAAAGATTTGATCACCTTAACAAGAATAATTTTTGGAGGAAATAAACTTTTACTATATTGAAAATAAATCTGATAATTTGAATTTATAATTAGAACACTGATCATAATACCTTCCAAATATTACAAATATCATAAAATCTTTAAAAATTTGGTCCAGTACTACGATCATTACGGTAGTTCTCATAGCAACTGAAGGAATACCAAAAAATAATGTACCCAGAGTATGGTTTTCAACACTTTCCGATCTGGTATCAAAGCAAATATTTATGCTGATGGAATAAACATATTCCAATCTGCTTGTTTTCTATTCATTAGTGTAGACAATCGATTCGATAGTGTTTCGTTAAATCTTTCCACTAATCCGTCTGTTTGTGGATGAAATCCTGTAGTATTTAGTTTTAATATACCAAATAAATCGTTTACTCTTTTAATCGTGTCAGTCAGGAAATTTGTACCTCTATCTTTTAGAATTTTTCTTTGCGGGCCATATTTGAAAATAGTCTTCTCAACAAATATTTCAGCAATAGTTTCAGCCTTCTGATTTGTCCTCGCAAATGCTTCGGCAAATTTGGTAAAATAATCCATGAACACCAATATACATTTATTCCCATTTACTGATTCTGGTAATGGTCCAACTACATCCATTGCATATCTTTACATTGGTGCCGTAAAGTAATAGTAAAGTAATATTGAGTATTTCTATAGAAAGCAACACTGTAAATGAACTTATGTTGAAAGAAGAGTCTCAGCTAAAAAGAGAAAAAAATTTAAGCAGGTCAAAGTTGAGAAAAACACTGATCTTACTGATTTTACGATATTTTGTTTCCCAACTTTGGATGACCATAACTAGCGAACCAGAACACCTAGAACAACAAAACTCGATATTTCACGGTTTCATAAGTACATCTAACATATATTTTAGTTTCTTGCATTTTCGAGAAGGTCAGCAACTTTCATCAAAATTATCCGTCGATGTTCAATGGAATGACCCATATATTATTATATAATCTTTTCCGTTTTCATCTTCTTGCTCCAAAACTGCTCCTAGGGCTCCTTCACTAGCATCTTTCATCAGGATGAACGGTTTTGTAAAATCTGGATATCTTAATATTGGAAAACTTATCAGATTTTCCTTCAATGAAGATTGGTTCAGCATTGACAGTTTGAAAGACTCATTAAAATGTGTATAAAAAGGGAAAAATAAAATATTCGATAGGGTTGATAAAGCGATTGTGAAACTTGATGATAAAGATAAAAGAAAAGAAGAGGAAATAAAAAGAGATGTCTTGAAAGAAAATGGCAAATATTAAACGTTTTTTATGAGATGAAAGAATTAACGACAAACAGCACTGTGAATAGTTGGATTAAGTTTTCATTGATTTGGAAGTCGAGAATTTGGTTGAGATCATTAACATTGGTGATGTTATTCAATGTGAATCAAAATTGAAAAATTTTACAATGAATGTGGAAAGAAGGGAAAAATGGGCATTCTACACACATCCACCGGGAGGAGTTCTGCACATGGGCACTATCGATGGGCACTGTGCCACGGTAACTATGAAATTGGGTGGCAACAGTTCAAAAAGGGTCAATCGATATGGCACATGTGCTAATGAATAGAATGCAATGTGATGCACATGTGCAAGTGTACAAAAATCGATAAATTCAAGATTTTACAATTTTTAAAAGTGCAAATAATTTTCATCCGTCCATTGTGTTTGGTACACATTTTGATTCTCTATCCAACTGTGCAATTAGAACACATGGATAGAAACCCATAGGTAAATAGTCCGAATCCATGTCAACATTTTCGAAAAATTCAGCAGAAATCGATTTTTCGAATATTTGTGCACCATTTATTCACTAGACCTAGGCATCACTAGGCTGAAATATATGTGTTATACGTATTGAAAAGTATACATTCAACAGATTACATGTGCAACTGCACAAAAATCAATATATAATTATTAAAAATAATAAATAAATTAATGAATGTGCAAAAATCAATAAATAATTATTAAAAATAATAAATAAATTAGTAAATGTGCAAAAATCAATAAATTCAAAATATAATAAACATTTATTTCATAGAAATATAATTTTGACACAACGCTAAACACCTTTTATAAGCACAAGGTAAACCATGTTCACGATTTATTCAAGTAATGTTTTTGGTATGGGTCTTAATTTGTCACATTTATTCTGAGATCAGAAAATAAAGACTTTGTTTATAACAAGGGATGTATAAGTCAGTCTATACAATAATCTCCACATAGAAATTTTAGTGGATTTTGATACATAAAATCAGTAGGGGAAAAATGGGCACGCTGTACACCGACCCCCTCCCCCCGCCCCCCCGGGTGGGGTCGTAACTAGTTACCGCGCGGTTACCATGGCAACGTAACCAGTGGCCGCGCACGGTTACCATGGCAACGGTCGCGATCACCATAGCAACGGTCGTGGTTACCATGGCAACGGTCGCGATCACCTTAGCAACGGTCGCGGTTACCATGGCAACGGTCGCAATCACCTTAGCAACGCTTCTGATTGGCTCATTGGTTCCCTGGCAACGGTCGCGATCACCTTAGCAACACTTCTGATTGGTTCACGGTTCCCTAGCAACGGTCGTGGTTACCATAGCAACGGTTTCGACTCCCAGGGTAACGGTAACCAAGGGACGTTTTTCATTAGCAACGGATACAGTCATCCAAAGCGGTTGTAACCATGGTAACAGTTCCCGTATCCATAGCAACCGTGACCCCGTAACTAAGGACCGTAGAAAAAAGTGCTAATCGATCACTGCACAGTGTCCAAATGTGCTAATTGATATTTTTAAAGTGCTAATCGATAGTGCACATTGTGCCGCACATTTCTAATGTGTTAGCATAGTGCTTTTTTTATGTTGCACATGTGCAAAAGTGCAAAAATCAATACATCAAATTTTTTAAAAGTACTAGTGTCAAAAATCGATATCAAGTGTATGATGCACATTTTAATTCTCTATCTGAATGTGTAATTCAAATTTTCATCTATTGATTACTTTTATCTATAATAAGCATAATGTGCAAATTTGCATACATTGCACATTGATTTAAAAGGTAAAAGGAAGCAGAATATCAAAAAAGTGCTCATGCACTTGAATAGTAACATACATACATACATTCAGATTCCACATCAACATTTTCATAAAAGTGCTGATAAATCGATTTTTTCGAACATTTCTAAAATTATCAAAAAAGCGCTCAAAAATCTATTTTTTCGTATATATATGAAACCCATATGATATATGTATGTTGTTTACCATCATATAATACTTCATGAATCGCTAAATGTACCTCATTAGCAATCATAAGTATCATGGTTACCGTAACCAAGATACATAAAATTTTATTTTACATGTAAAACCTACATGTAAAAACTTATATTGTACTTCAAGCATGCGTCAATATAATACATAACATCTGTATAATCATCTAATGATCTTTACTTAATCTTTTAACGGGAAAAACCATTTCTTACGATGTCATCAAGCGCTATTGTAATTATTTGACTATATGACAATCGACGGCCAACTCATCTACTTCAACAGTATCATGAATATCGTCTACAATTCAATAAATGTAAAATTTTAAGTAAAATCAAATGTAATTTTTTAATTTGAATGATTCCGAGAAAATATATCATCGGTGTGATGGATAAATATAAATATGTATATGTATATACAGGGTGGCCCATTATCCTTGAGCTTTTTGAGACAGTCTTTTTTATTGAGGGAAGGAGATAAAATTAACAATATATACATTTTAATACAGGTTTATCATAAAGTAACTAGAGTTTTAAAACCACTTTAATATTTCGTAGAAATAGTGGAAAACACAAAACAAATTGAAAAATGTATTCAGTTATATTTCGGATTTATGTGTCCACCATTATTTTCAAGACAAAGCTAAGCCCTGGCCACCAGGGAAGCACTTGCTGCCTGTAGCATATCTTGAGGGATATTACTGATGAATGACGAAATGTTCTCCTTTAACTGAGCAAGGTTGGCAGGAGGAGGCATATAGACAT
>MQRK01231837.1:0-25025 GCA_001938485.1 Girardia tigrina
TTCGATTATAAGATTTATTACTATAACAAAATATCAACAATCTAGTCTATTTAATGGGGAAAATAGTGATGCTATAATGACTCATATTTTCAAAGCCTTTTCATTGGTTTACAATCACATACTATCAACAAACATTCAGCATACATTCAACATCAGACAAATAACCAATATTATTGTATCATCACAATTGACTTTACACAATCAATTTAATCAGCAATCACTCAATAATTATTATGCAATTAATCTTAGTTACTTCTGTTAGTAACAACAATATTGATTATACAATTAAACATAATTACATAATTAAACAATATTCCTACTCACAATGTCATTGAAGATTCACTTCTTGAGAAGCCATCTGGATTTTTTCCCTTCAGATTTGGGAAATATTAGCGATGAGCATGGTGAGCGATTTCACCAGACGCTCAGTATCATTGAAAAGCGGTTTATGGGCCGAGCAGATGAACGTATGATGGGAGACTTTTGCTGGCTACTTGAAATATGATGTAATTTATATGAAACTCTCTGTATCAAACTTGATGTAGCAGTTTACGTTGGGTCACTTGAGGAATACATTTACAGAAAACAATATTAGGCTTTATCTCTGAAACTGGACGTGATAGAAAAAAACGGTAAACAGTTCTGAAATCAGCGTGAAAAACTGAGTAGGATACGACTCAAACAGTCTCAGAAAAAATTTTGAATTGAAAAAATGTAGAATAGTGTTATTTGTTAATAAATTTTTAGTTTGAAAAATGTTTCGAAAATATTTCGGGGGAGGGGGAACGATCTCCTATAACCCCTCTTAGCTTCGCCCCTGAGTCTAGTGTGTTTCATTGATTTGTTGTACAGTACATTTCTTTCCTAATTACTTCCCCAGTTTAATACAACTGTGCTGGATGAGACCATGAAACTATTATCATAACCATCTTTTGATGCAACTTTGGTTTTGAAAAAGGCTGTAGAGCTGTATCGTTGTACAACCAGTGAACTGAACGTTTGTTGCACGGCAACCCAACAAATGCGCTAAAAGGGGATTGAATAATTTTTTTTGAAATTTTTTTATTATTGATTCGTTTATGCTAAAAATATTTTTAAAATATAAATTTAGTAAATGTTTTTGAAATTTTTTTATTATTCATTTGTTAATTCAAAAAATAATTTTTAAAATATAAATTAAAAAAATGTTTTTGAAATTTTTTTTTATTAATTCGTTAATGCTAAAATTAATTTTGAAATATAAATTTATTATAATGGACCAAAAGATAAGAAACACAAATTAATTCTCAATTAAACTATTATCCAAAAGACACAGTCTAAATTTCATTAAATATACGACTTAGTTTACTCTGTCAAGTCCTGTTCACGACGGAAATGATCGAACAATTTGTAAATGGTAGGATGATGACAAGCAACAGATAAAATTATGCCAACCCTCAACTGAATTATTTTCAAAAACATTTATTAAATTTATATTTCAAAATTATTTTTAGCATTAACAAATCTATAAAAGAAAATTTCAAAAGCATTTATGCAATCCCTTTTTAGCGCATTTGTCAGGTCAGCTTGCTGCACAAGTTTATTGATCCGATGGTACTCTGACAAGTCCATTGGCTAAAGTCTTATACTTGGCTCGTCTTTTCGTCGGTCCATCACCGCAAATAAATTCCAAATGAAGCTGATCTTTTGTTTTTTGAACATTTTTCAATCCAGAGATAAATCTAAAAATTGATGATGATCGATTGCGACTGGAGGCGCTTTTGTGCCGCTTCAATAAAATTGTTAGGTAGATTCTCTTTATTTAGTGTCCGAAAAAATACTGACCAAATTTCAGAATTAAATTTTGAATTGACTCTTGTACCATTTAGACGCTTTCTTCACATATAGTTATCTTCCAACCAATCTAAAACGGGAAACAATCGATCATCGATATTGGAAAATAGAGTTTGAAATGATTCAACGAGATCTTCCCATGGAACGAAGGCCGAGTATTAAGACCATCCTTGTGGATAAGCAAAATGTCGGATCAGTATTATAGAGATCTAAAAGATGGTTTTAAGCTATACATCTATGCAAGTTCCTCGAAAAAATGAAAAAAATATTGGAAAATTTGCGTAGATGGAAGGAATTATATTCAAAATACCTTTTTTTCAAAATCACAGCTGATCGAATTTGGACGCAAATTAGAGTGTGTAGAAAAAATAAATTAAAAAACTTTACAATACGTTTCTTCAATTGCAATCTGTCAATAGAGCACAATATATCGGAATTACAAAGCCTGATCGTTCCCCAAGAATTATAATTACCTGTGAAAACAATGGAGGAGCTATTTCGTCCACTAATTAATTAATCTAATCTTAAATTCTGAGTGTACATATGATGAGGGTCGTAGAGATGATTTTCAACACACCTTTGTAGCCGATAGCTCCAGTTATGGTGATCATTTATCTCTGCAATTGAACAATTTAGATCTTTAAAACAATGAGAAAATTGAAATGATCATTCTCTATGGTCATTGAGTCACTAATCGGGCCATACTCGTTGCCAGTTCGAACCCGGAAATGGCTCGTGTTGTGGTCATGTGTTTAAACCTACATGTGTTTAGTTCACTAATTAGGCAGCTGACCCGATTCCTGGATGTATGACAATTGACTGGTAATTTAATCTTAGTGCAAATGTTCAGGTAATACGCATTTCGTTAGGTTACACTGATTCATGTTCGTGGTTTATTCGGTTTGTCAATTAAAATGTCGCTATATATGTGCATTTACCACATCTGCGGATTTGCTCGATTAAGGTAATTGTTTATGTATTCATCTAATTGTTTATCTGGGATGCTTGCATATATGAATCTCTTAATAGTTCATCTCGGGGAATGTCTGGTGGCCTATTCACAGTCTACTATTCCGTGACAGCTGTTATCACATTCTATAAACCGTTGTCGGATCATGCGTTGATTAGTTATCTTGTCGGTTACGTAGCTGCGATTAAAACAGATGGCCTACAGGATTTTCAACAGAATTTATCAACAATTGTCTGTAACTGCGAGATACGTCGGTGCCAGTTGGTCTACGGCCGTGATTACTGCGATATCTTGCTTGGTAAGTTACTTTTTGTTCAACCGACATTTTAGTAATTGTTTATTCAGGATGATTCGGATCTCGCCTCAACAGATGTCTCGAAATCAAATGATGATTGAATCACCGTGATTCATGGTTTGTAATTAATTTTGTTAATTAATTATGATTTTATTCTGGTTTTATAGATTCTTTCAAGGGTTTTTAAAAGGTACTGGCGACGTTTTTCGATCGATTCCGGAACGGGATGTGTTCTGTGGACGGCGAATTACATTGTCACTTTCTGTACGACTTCTCATATTCTCAGGTGAGTTCGTATGACATTTTGTGGTTGTGGGCTATCACTTATTCGTTATTCAGCTCGCGATCATTCCCATGGGTCTCGTGTCCGTGCGTTTACATACCCCCTCCTGAACTCGTCATCATGCTTACGCATTGGATGCACTTAAACATAACTGGAATAGTCGAGTTTGACTATTCCCAACTTTCACAACAATCCTGTACCTGCGGAGTGGTGTAAGTGACGGAAGGGGTTTAGTAATTTATAGCGTAAAATGTAAAATGTTGCGTCGTAACATATCTTTATAAGGAATTTTTGTAAAAATTAGGGGTTTTCTGGACTTGGAATATCTAATATAATTACATAACTTTCCCAAGTTAAAAACAACTTGTTAGTGGTTTAAGGTGTGGCAAAGGTGCTCTGACGACCAGTTCATCAAACATTTCAAGTCGAATCGAATACTTCAGTATTTATGGCATCCAATACCGCTAACATTTTTCAAAACCGGTATTTTGGTACTGAAAAATTTCAATACCGGTTCTACCGGTATAATACCGATATTGGAAATAAAAAAAATAATTAAAATATGAATAAAATCTCGAATTAATAGTAAAAATTTACAGTAATTCAATAAACTTTTATTTTATATCAAAATTACGGATTTTCTTTCATTTTGTGCTTTTTTCTCCTTTGTAAAATATGCCCGTAAGAAACAAAGAGCATCCAGAGTGCCATCCTCAAGAGATGATCGTAATTTGGTGACAAAGTTGCCACTGGCAGAAAGTCCTTGCCGACGGTATTCTACCGTGATCAAAAGTTTCACGGCGCATATCTCGACAGGACTACTCGTTTGTATTGTGGAACCGATATATTAACTCAAATTAATTAAATTGTTGAAAATGCTCTGCCTTCCGTGTGATTTAGGAAATCGTCATTTTCCAATTGATTATCAAATCTTAGTTCGAATAAAACTCAGAAGGACGTTTTTAGCGCAATTTCCATACTGACAATTGCGATTATTAATTGGTTATTTCTGTGTGGATGGATGGATGGATGGATGTGTGTCCGCAGCTTTAAGTCGTATTTCCTCCTCAACGAAGCAATATCAAGGGCTAGTTCCAAAAGCAAATATGTTAAGCAAGTTCGGAGGATGATTATGGGCCAAACAAATTCCCGGATTTCCTTCCTGGATTTCCCGGAAAAGCCAAAAAACCTCGAAAAAATGCAGTTTTTGGCATATATCTCGGCAACCAGACCACTTAGCGACTTGAAACATTTACCAGTTGATTCCTGCAATAATTTTGAACAATATTGCCGAAGAAAGTTTTCAAAAATATCCTTTCGTTCGGTCACAAAAATTAATCATAGTCAAATACTGATATAAACGTTTTAATAATTAATAGACAACTATTAATTTCATATGGATTAATTAATTAATTTTAATTAATTTTATATGAACATTGTTTACTTGATGAAGTTGCTTTTTAGCACAATTTACGAAAATTAAACCCCTAGATTGACCCTCTTCTCCTGAATATAAGCTTTTACTTGTGCGGATTATGCGGATTATAGTAATCCGATCAAATTCGGTAATTTTTTCATGGATGTGCTGTCGGATTATCCAATATTCGAATTATTTCTGTGTGGATGGATGGATGTGTGTCCGCAGCTTTAAGTCGTATCTCCTCCTCAACGAAGCAATATCGAGGGCTAGTTCCAAAAGCAAATATGTTAAGCAAGTTCGGAGGATGATTGTGGGCCAAAAAAATTAAATATAAACGTTTTAATATTTTGGCACCGAATAACATAAGGAAATTGCGCTTAAATTGTCACTAGACTTTTTATTAACTTGTTTAAAATGTTAACTGCTCTATAAGCTAACCAGTTAATTTATTTTTATTGTTTTTGGCTATCCAATGGTTTCCGCTTTAAAAACACTCTGAAACTCAGATATACAAATAAACTACAAAATTAATACCTGCAATTCACCACAGCATCAATTACAATATAAGCCTGGTTTTTAAAAATATTTTTATACTTGTTTTTAAAATTTATTCTTAAACTTTAATTTATTTCTTTACCGTTTTCATTAAAATTGAATCAAAGTTTCTGATTATGATAATAAAAATTTTCCATATAATTATTTGTTTATCTCAATCAAATTGTTTTATATTTCAACTTTAATTTAACAATATTCAAATTTACATTAATTAAATCGATATTTGAATATTAGTAGAAAATTATTTCAAATTACAATTTATCTATATATCATGAATGAAAATGATTATCAAACGTTAAAAGATGAAATAAAAAATTTGAAAGAAGAACTATCGAAACGGGAAAATAATTTCAGTGAAAAAAGAGCTCAATTCAAAGATTTATATATCAAAAAAGAAAAAGAATTGGAAAAAGAAAAACGCAGAAACAATGAATTGTTAAATGAATTACGAAACGTAAAACGGGAATTAATCGATTTTCAAAGTGCAGCCGCACTTTCCGAATCGATTCGCAAAGAAGAATTAGAATCGATGAGAAACAAATTCAACGAAGAAATATCTTTGATTAATGGAATAATGAAAACGAATATCGATTCGATTAATGCAAGTAAACGGGAATTAGAGAACAGAATTGGGGAAATAGAGACAGAAAAAGCGAATTTAATGAGAAAATTGGACGAAAAGAACACAGAATTAACGAACAGTAATGAGAATGTGTTGGCGAAGATCGCGCATCGATTGAAGCTGAGCACCCACGACATTCTGAAGGGTTTCCAAGAGAACAATTCCGACGACAATTGTCCGTCTGGGATCGTCACAAACGACACCGATGTGCTCAAATCTCTCGTTCAGCCGTACGAAGAGGACGCGAAAATATTGAAAACGAAAATCCGTGAAGCGTACGATCGGATCGATAAACTCGAAGCGGAAGCCGTTTCAAAACAATCGGTTGACATCGATAATCTGCAATCGAAAATCGTCGAGTTGGAGAATAAACTGAAAACCGAATCGGAAAATAACGATTTTCTGAAGAAAACATTCACGGAAATCAATAAAAAATATATGGAAAGTGAGGGAAAGTTAATGAGGATAGAGAAACTCGAGCAACAACGGCCTCAACAGCAACAGCGAGAAGAGAAAGAAAAAATGTGTGACAGTTGCCAGAAACCGATAACAAGTATCGAGAGTGGAAATAGCGAGGAACCGGTAAAAATCGGGTTGAGAAAGTCGTTGTCCGGGAACGATATCGCCGAGTCTCAAGAGGCGGATGTAGGAGTGACGAGTTGCGGTTTGAGGCGCAATACAGATGTGCAATCGTTGAATGAGTATTGGTCGCGATCGAGTCGCGTTATTGGTGAGAATGAGTGGTCGAGACTGCAATTAGAGTTAGCAGCACTGAAGAACCGGTCCGGATTGAACTGTGAGATGTGTAAGAATTATGAGGACCAGCTACAGGCGATCGAGACCCGCCTGACGGTACTGTAGTAATGATTAATAATTTTTAATACTATTAATAAAAAAATAAAAGTTTTAAAACGTAATTACGAATTTATTAATTTAAATAAACTTGAAATAAGTTATTATTTTAAATTAAATATTTCAAATTGTCTTTATAATTTTTTATTAAACGTTTATTTAACTTTTTTTGGATTTTGGTATTATTCGTTTTTGTGTTTTTAAAATATCTTTTTTATTTTTTTATATTTGTGAAATTTTTAATAAACATATTTCCACTTTGTGTTGTTTTAAATTAACCTCTTTTCCCATTCTTTTATTAGCTTACTTTCTATACATATTTCTATATATATATATATATATATAAATGTATCCATGGAATTTAGAAACCTATTTTTGAAGGCCTTTTACTCGATCGATTTTCTCCAATCTTTGCACACTTACTCATTCTCGATGATGATGTGAAAATTTAATCAAAAAACTTTTTAAGGTTTAAGAATTGGAACAAAACGGCCAAAACAGAATTCCTGAACAATATTAATTGAAAAAGATCTACTTATAAATTATAAGTAGTTTATATTACACAAAAAATTAATTTAATTCATTAAACAGTGTACTAGTCATTTTCCCTTCTACAAAAGATAACAACAACTCTTGGCCAAGTAGAGTTCTGCGCACATAAGAACGCATATAAATGTATATATATATAGGGTTGTTGCATAAGTTCCCGCCGTTTTTTAAACATTTATTTTCAAAGAAATCATAAAATTTTAACAGCAAAAATAATAACACTTCAATCAATTATTTACTCTCCTTCATTGTTCACTACTTCTTCCCATCTTTCCACCAGCTTGTTGATTCCATTTCGCCAGAAATCCTTAGGTCGAGTCTCGAAGAAGTTGTTGAACCAATTCTAAAGATGATCCTGATTTTCGAAGCTAAGACCCCTCATTTCATTTGAAAAGCAGCGGAAGAGATGGTAATCCGTTGGGCCGAGGTTTGGGGAATAGGGAGGATGTTGAAGGACCTCCCAACCGAGCTCTTGGAGTGCCATCTTGACAGTTTTTGCGGTGTGTGGTCGAGCATTGTCATGGAGGAGGAACACCTGGCCTTGTCGATCCGGTCTTTTTTGTTAAATTACCTCATTGACTCGATGCAATTGGGCTTTATAGAGATTCTTTTCTACCGTCATGATCTTTCCAAGCATTTCCCAGTGGATTAGACCTTCCCAATCCCACCATACTCAAATCATTGTCTTCATCGGGTGCAGGTCTTTCTTGATCCTGGCTTAGGCTTCAATGCAGGACTCACCCACTCTTTCCTTTGCTTCATATCCACATAGAGACACCATTTCTCGTCTCCAGTGACGATTCTGTATTAGAAACGTTGCCTGTGGCCATGGGTTCCTTGGTGTCGAGCGAGATTTTGAGCAGCAATGGAAAGCCGCTTATCCTTCTGTTTTTGGGTGAGTTCGTATGGGACCCAAGCTCCAAGCTTTTGAGTGAAACCCATCGACTGAAGATGGCGTGAAATTGTCGCAAAATCACAATTCATCTTTTCGGCCAATTCTCTGCATATGTGGTGGCCATCTTCCTTCAAAAGATCCCCGAGTTGGTCCTCGTCCATCGTGTTTAAACCCGGCAAACCAATCCCGAGTAGTTCTCTCAGCTATAGCGTCCTCTCCATACATGACACAAATATCTCTGGTAGCTTCACTCGATTTTTGACCTCGATTAAAGGCGAAAAGGAGGTGTCTAAAATGCGATTTTTTGCCGACTTGACAATCCATTTGACGGTTCTAAAAAAGACAAAAAAATAATATAGGCAAAAACGATTACTTTAATCTTGTAGAGCGTAGCACGGGCTTTCTAATGGAAACACTTCGCCAAACATCAAAGTCTTTGTAGAACAAATAGTTTCATGTAACAGCGGGAACTTATGCAACAACCCTATATATATATATATATATATATATATATATATATATATCGATTNATATATATATATATATATATATATATATATATATATATATCGATTGATTTATTTACTAGTTACGAAATATATTTTAAAAAATATTTAATTACTTTTTGTAATTTTTAATATCAATATTTTCTCACATCATCAGAAATTATAAATTTTTATAAATTATTCTGGGTGAGTGAGCCGGTTTAGTCGCCAACAATTCGACTATGTGATAGGTAGTACAGGGTTACATGGTACATGTTGCAGGCGTGTTTGTGTTATATGACCAAATATAAAATGACTGAATTCCCAAAAGACCGAAATTGATTATTATAAAATTTATTATTCTAAAATACAATAAATTTAAATTAAGTTGTTATGAGTAATATGTTATGTACGTCGCTGTATGTAATATTGTGTATCATTTTAAATTGAGATTGTTTTATTTTAAAATCAGTTTTTTTCAATTAAAATTCAGATTTTAAGTGCCTTAAAATTATAAAAATAAAGAAAATTCTCAATTTTAAATGAAAAAATCTTATTTTAAAATAAAAATTTCAATTTAAAAGGAAAAAATCTCAATTTATAAATGAAAAAAACCTTATTTAATTTATGAAAATAATTTTGTAATAATTTCGGTCTTTTTGGATTCGATCTTTTGGAACTCCACCTTTTGAGATTCGGTCATTTGATCGGATCCCGTTGCAGGCATGCTCGCCTGACCTGACTTGAATAGTCAATGGCCAGTGTATTTCCAATCGGTCACCCATATAAGTAAAAACGAGGCTGTTTTTTCTTAAATTCGGAGATTAGATGGATTGCAAATAATTTTAATATTTTTTTATCCTAATTTTTCCATGATCAACTTAACTTCACATTTTTTTAATAACACAGATATGCTTTTGTGTAATATGCAAACATTCAGAAAATCAGAGGAAGAATTTTATTATGATTGATAAAACCATTTTTAATGAAAACAAACTTAATTTAATAATAATATTGATATACCAGTAATATTAACGATCAGAGTAAACAATAATTAAGTACTATTTATTTTATTATCACAATGTTATTGATAACAATTATTTTTTGAAACTTTTTACAATTATTATATATTATTTATTTTTTTGAATAAAATTATGTTTTTTCATTTAAAAAAATTGATTTATTCGTTTTTATAATTTTTTATATTATATAATTTTGAAATTATATCGGTTTTTTTCAATAAATAAATGATATTTTTAACCTCCAATTGTGATTTCAGTAAAATATTTTTCCAGAATATTTAACACAAAATTAATATTATATAATCAATGAGTAATCATACGTTGTGCTTCTTTTTTATTTCCTAATTAACAAAATAATCATCAAATGCTGAATATTTTATCACAAAAAGCTTCAGAAAATATCCTAAAAATCTCAAGCCATATCGCAGCCTTAGAATTTTTTTTAATTATTATTTTATGAATCATCAAATTTCTGTGAATTTTCTCAATTTTTATTTATATATTCTGTTTTAATATTGTATTTAATAATGCGACAATAAATTTTTTGTAATACTAATAATTCCATGTTCAATTTCAGTAGTAAAAAATATTCTCATTTTGTAAGTTAAAATTTACTGAAAAAAGTTCCCTTAAAATAATTATTTTTAAAATTTATTTTCTATAATGTAATTTTAGTTTCAAATCATAGTTGTATTGATTATATATACTTCTATAAAAATTCTTCAAATTTCATATTAGGTTGTCGTAAAAATTCCCGGTCAATAATGAAAATAAATTTCTTTTCAAAATTTCTCTTTGGCATTATTTATTTGATATTGATATATATTTATCGATTTATTTATTGACTAAAATAGTCTATATGGACTACGAGATTACAAAGCTTGAATTTGATTGGTTCAAGCGTTTCAATAAAGGCAACTTTGAATGACAATCATCAAATGCTTAACACTGAATATTTTATCACAAAAACTTCAGAAAATATCCTAAAATTTTTTTTAATTATTATTTTATGAATCATCAAATTTCTGTGAATTTTCTCAATTTTTATTTATATATTCTGTTTTAATATTGTATTTAATAATGCGACAATAAATTTTTTGTAATACTAATAATTTAGACAGAATATATGACGAGCAACAAAATTGGATAACCATGAAGCCTTTGTCAAGCACTCGCGATTCGGTATTTAAGCTTGGAGTTGGCAAGTCAATCATACATTGGCATTTGAAGCAACTTGGCATTTTGCTGACAACTGCTACATAATCCACGAGATGACCGCTTTTGGAAACGAATTGTGACGTTGAACGAGAAGTGGGTCTCCTTGTTCAACCACAATCAAGACAAGTGATGTGTTCCACCGGGTCAAGCAACGCCATCAGTTCCAAAACAAGATCGATTTGGTTTGAAAATCATGTTGTGCGTGTGGTGGAACTTTGAAAGATTCGTGCACTTTGAGTTGGTTCAGAACGGCCAGGCCATAAATGCAGAGCTATATTGTCAACAGCTGGGCCGTGTCTACGAGAAGCTCAAGGAGAAGTACCCTGCCTTAATCAACCAAAAACGTGCACTGCTTCAGCAAGACAATGCCAAGCCGCATACCGCCAAAAAGACCACGGGCAGGTTCCAAGAGTTGGATGGGGTCGAAATCCTGCCGCGTGCTGCTTACAGCCCTGATTGCGCTTTATCCGACTATGGCCTCTTCCGATTCATGCAACACTTATTGAAAGGCCGCCGATTCGAAGCATTCTATGAAGTTGAACAAGCATGTCAAGAGTTCTTTAATTCGAAGCAGCCGGAATGGTACTTTGACCAGATCCGAAAGCTTACAGACCGTTGGCAGAAAGTAGTCGAAAACGATGGACTGTACTTTGAATATTAATTGTAATTTATTTAAAATAAATTCTTGCACAAAAAATTGTATTTTTTCATTCTTGACCGAGAACTTTTAGAAAAACCTAATATAAAGTGTATATATCAATGTAAATATAAAACTAATAATATTAACTATGAGGAATTAAGGAATGATGTTTGAATAATGTGTGCATTTGTTTAGTTTTACTCTTATTGAGATATTATATTTCTCCATGGAAAAATTTTTAACTTCCGTATTTTTCAGTATATAAGACCCCCTTTTGTCAAACTTTAATGAACATTTAACTCGAATTTTTAAACATTAGTAAATATTTGAGTTAAATCTCCAGGTTTCACTTCAGAATTCATAATATCAACAAGTAGAATTTATTTAATATTTACAATCTTTTTAGAATACTTAAACAAATTAATAATCACAACTTTCCAATCTTTTATAATTCGTTATTTACTTTTTTAATCCACTCAATTCTTCGACGAATTATGTTTCCATCTTTCAGATTCTGTAGTTCCAATTGGTGTGGCGATATATGTCTTAAAATTTGGTACGGTCCATCGAATGGGAAAGTGTCCTTTCTAAGTTTTGTAGGATCTTGTTTTACAAAGACTTTCTGACCATCCTCGAAATGTCGATTTGTTCTACCAATTTGTTCTCTACCAATTTTCCATTCGTCTTGCCGCTTTCTCTAAATTTTCTCTTACCTTCATTTTGATCACGTTGCTCTCTTCCGTTTTAGCTATTCCCGCTGCCGCATGTAAGTTTATTTTTCTACCAAACACAACTTCGAAGGGCGAATATCCGGTCGTACTCTGAACTGTTGCATTTACACAGAATTCTATCTTCAGAACAATTTGCCACCATGATAGTTTGTCTGTGTCTCCTCTACTTGTTACTATCATGTCTCTCACTGTTCGAATAGTTCTTTCTGCCAAACCGTTTGATTGATGTTGAAATGGGCTACTAAATCTTTGTTCGATTCCAAATTTCTTGCAAAAATATTTAAATTTTTCATTGTCTGTTAATATTGTTTTTGGCTTCCCATATCTATATATCTATTTTATCAACACGCATTGAACTATGGTGTCTTCGTTTTGAGTTCTAATCTCTGTCAAAGAGACAAATTTTGAAAACTGGTCCTCCATGACCAATAGATATGGGTACATGCTATTCTTGTCACCCACATATGCGATATCCATCACGACTTGCTCTAAAAACTCCTCACTTCTTATTGGAATCAACTTCCCTTTTGTTTTTTCACTTGGAATTTTTCTGTGTATACATTCCTGACATTCTCCTATAACGATTTGCACCTCTCGCTAAATTTGGTAGCATAAAATGATTTTGGATATACTTCTTTGTCTTTTTGATACCTACATGACATAAATCTCTGTGTATTTTCCTGATGAAAGAACCAATGGTAACATACAATTTTCTTCTTGCCTACCCCATAACCCATTCTGATAAACTAATTAGTCCTTTAGTTGTAATAACTCCTTGGTGATTTCATTCTTTTCACCCTCTGCCATCTCCTGTATTTGTTTCAACTGGTTCAACTCTGANCACTTTTCTTGTTCGTCTTTTATCCATTGAATTGTAGACTGAATCACCACTGTATTGATGTGTTTCACCCTTGCTTTTGTTGATTTTGGTTCTTCGTGTTTTGTTTCACATTGTGCACAAACGTCGTCGTATAGCTGTGATAATCCATCTGCATTTCCATGTTCGTCACCTTTTCTATACTTCAAATTAAAGTAAAAATCCGCCATGTTTGCTAACCATGTCTGGAATTGAGGAGTTATTGGTTTGGAAGTACTCTTCATATACACCAGTGCTTTATGATCAGTTCTCGCTGTAAATCGCTTATCATATAAATATTGCTTGAAATGTAACATGAACTCTTGTAAAGCTAATAGTTCCTTTCTTGTCACACAGTACCCTTTTTCATGTGTGGTTAAAGTCCTCAATGCATACGCGATTACTACTTCTTTCTCTTCTGATATCTGACTTAGAACTGCTCCTATCGATCCGAATGATGCATCTGTGTCTAAGATGAAGTTATTATTCGGGTTCACAAATGCTAATATTGGTGCACCACATAGCTTTTACTTCAATTCGTTAAAACTTCTGTCGCACTCATTTGACCAAAATATTTCTTTACATTTTCCGCTACATGCACTGTGCAAATTCTGCGTAATTCTTGATAAATTGTCGATAAATTTCGAGTACACTTTGGAATCGGAAAATTTTGAATTTCTGCCACTTTCAATTTATTTGTTGAGATACCTTCTTTGTTAATTGTATGTCCCAGAAATATTAGCTCCCCCACTCCGAATTTGCATTTTCCTGGATTGACTTTTAAACCTGCTTCCTTCAGTCTATTCAGTACTTCTTCTAATAGTCTCATATGATTCTTCATTGATTTTGAATAAATTAAGACATCATCTAGGTATATTACTACTCCAGAGAATAGTAAATCTTCAAATAATGAATTCATTATTCTCTGAAACGTTCCGGGTGATGTTTAAAGTCCAAACGGTACACGGTTAAAACAATACTGCTGTGTTCTTGTGCAAAACGCATTCTTTTCTTGAGAACTTTCATCCAATGTTACTTGATGGTATGCTTTGCCTAAATCTATACTGGAAAAAATTCTGGAGTCACCCAGAGCATCCATTAATATTTGGCTGTCTGGCATTGGAAAGGAAACTTTCTTTGATACATCATTCAATTTTCTGAAATCTAAACAAACTCGAATACCTCCATCTTTCTTTAGCGTAATGACTAACGGTGAGTTCCATTCACTTTTACATTTCCGAATTATTCCTGCCTTTTCTAATCATTTCAAAAATCCTTCGATTTGACTTTCTAAATGAATCGATTGCCTTCTTGGATTCAGAAAAATCGGTTTACCTTCTGTTTCAATTTTATGGACCACAATATCCGTAAATCCCAAATCGTATTCATGTTCCATGAAAACATCATCATATCGTTTCACGAGGTCTTCCAGTCGCTTGTTTTGCTCTTTCAGTTTCATATCTTTCTCCACTATCACAACTGACTTCTTGGTATTTTTTTCAAGTTTGATTCCGAATTTATTCATGACATTAACACCTCCAATGACTGCCGGTCGGATTGCTTTCACCACTAAAATATCTACCGCATGGCACTCTTCTTTCCATTTCAACTTCACTGTCATTTTTCCCAAACACTTATGGCCTTCTGAAAACGCTCCATTTAGTATAATTGGGCTGTTTTCTAATCTGGGTTGTACGATTTCCAACTAAACCTTCTCACTAATAACTGAAACACCCGCTCCACTATCCCACAACATTAATACATTGTGATTGTTCAGCTTAACATAGCTCCACCATCTACCATCTGACCCTTCTACTATCTCTGCAATTCAATTTTTTTGGATATTTTATGCCGACTCCACTTTCCGGCATTTAAATCATCTTCATATTCATCTTTATATGATACGATATCCACGTTTTCTTCATTGTACACATCTTTGATGCATACTACATTAACATTCTTAATATGATTACAGGTTCTGAACCGATGTCCACTTTTTCCACAGATTAAACAACGATTATTTAAAGGACAATCTTTCCTCAAATGCCCATGTTTTCCACAGCAATAACAATCCCCTCTGGTTAAATGCTCCTCTTCTGAGTCGGAAGTCTCTTTATTTTGCAATATAACTTCCTTGCTTCGTACCAAACCGAATGCACCGGGCGATTATATTGTTGTTTATCTTCTGACATTCTAATGGATCCTTTCTCATTACTTTTATTAAATTTTTCCGATGGTATTCTACGATCCGTTCTTAATATTGGTTGTCTATCGTTTGTTTCATTCAATCGAGCTGTATTTCTTTTATGTTCAGGATTCTCATATCTTCTAACTTGATGTTTGTCTTTCTTGCAATTTCTGCATGCGATGTTTTGACGGCTAAAACATCAATTCTTTCTTCTTTTGATATGTTGTCCTCATAAATCTTAGCTTCCGCTCTCATTTCGTCCACTGATATGTTAGGTTTGAAAACAAATCGATCCTTCAGAACTTGAGATTTTATCCACTTTTTCAAAAGTTCATTCAAAATTTCTTCATCGCTGTGTTTCCTAAAATTTTCAATTGTTTTCCGAACCCTTAATTCGAATGTTAAGAATCTTTCGTTCTCACCTTGACAAATTTGGCTCATTTTGTCCAATTCTTCCAACAGCGGTACTTTCTTTATAAATGTTTTCTGGGACTAATTTTTGGATTTCACATCTGACATTGGTTTCTTACCCTCTTCTGTTGCATTCCCCCAAAGAATTTTCGCTTCAACAAATAGTTACACATTTCCGAGAATGTTAACCCAAAAAATTCTGAGCATTGGCATATGTCTCTATACCATATTTGACCTTCTTCAGAATCCACTCCATTGTACTCCTTCATTTTCTTCTCGAGCGTTTCCTTAAAGATTGATTGCAGTTCTAGTTTAGGAAGCCTCAAAACTTTTATTGGAACACCAGCGTTGGTCACCAGTTAAATCTCCAGGTTTCACTTCAGGATTCATATCAACAAGTAGAATTTATTTAATATTTACAATCTTTTTAGAATACTTAGACAAATTAATAATCACAACTATTTGAAATATTTCTGCAACGCAAAAGATTTCAATTTATTTTCTGGAATGAATTAAGGTACTTTTTTGAATTTTTTTTTCCAAAAGTGCACACCCAAAAATAAGGGGGGGATCTTATATACGCAAAATGCGGTATTTCACTATTTATTTTTTTTTAATGTGTTCATTTTCTCATAAAGTTTTCCACCACAGTATTATTGTGTTATTATATTAAACTAGAAAAAGACCCGTCATATATGACGGAAGAGCTGAATTTTCTTCTTTGACAGTTTCTGTTTTAATTTTAGAATCATAATTATAATTTATTATTTATTGTTTCAAATTCGGTGTTGAATTAACAGTTGATTGATTTTGTCGGCTTCCCGGCGTTTTTCAATGAAAGCGTTGCACCGAAAAAACCGTTTTGATGAGGAATATCCATATTGACTACGTCTTTGCGTAGATTCGCTTCGGTTCTTCCACCATTTTGCCTTTATATCATAGTGTGACTGACAAACATACAAACAAAATGTTTCTCGATAATTTGTATGAATGCAAAACAGATTTTATGATTGAAAACCATTTTTGGAATTAGTAATTTCATATTAGACAGAGTTATTATACATTGTTTAAAAATTAAGCCATGCAAAAGCAAGAAAAGAATTTGATCACAGCAAACTTTGAGTGTTACGCAGATGAAACTCCTGGCTTTTATATATATAATAATGCAAACAAAGGTCATTTTTGAATATTAAATTTATTCACAATACATACGCGTTTCACCATTTCGGCATCTTCAGTGCAATGAAATAAAGTAATTAATTACTATTTATATAGTTGAAAAACTATTACATCATACGTTTCAAAAACATGCTTCTTTTTCCTTATTATATATTATATTTTTAAATATTACTTTAACCCAGTCGTGAATAATTACAGATATATATTTACAAATGCACCTATATCATAGACGACTATTGACATTTTGTCCGCGAATGAGTCAAACAACAAGATTTCTTTATATATATATATATATATATATATACAGATTTTAAAACTTAGCACTTCACATGGTTATAGTATTACTTGTAGTACATATGAATTTATATTTGAGTGTTTAAATGCAGATGATATTTATTATTTTTATCGATTTTTTGTTTTGACTGTTTTGTGTAATTTATATAATAAATTGATTCTATAAATATTCTATGATACAAATATATATCTGTTAGGATAAAGAAAAATGTCTCAAAGAATTATCAGTTGAAAATCAATCTAATCTAAGGGTGATAGCGAGTTTACAAGAGTCATCTAACAAATTATCTTGTATCAATAGTGATGTGGCTCAGCATGAACAAATCATTCACGATTTAACTGAAAGATTGAATTTTCTTAATGATTTATGTGATAGTTTACGATCTACTCATGAGGTGATAAACGGTTTTAATATAACATAACATTAATGATCTTATTATTCGTATGTAGCGATTGAGAGATAAAACAGATAAAGAATTAAAACAAGTCATTCACGAACGAAGAGAAATGAAAATGAAAATCGAAAAAATTGAACTAGCCTATGATAATTTACTTTGTAAAAGGATCAAAAAGGCTAGAGAAATGGAGGCTGAAGCAATCGAATTGCCAACGGACATGGAATCAGCACAATTCGTTTTGTTGAATTTAAAAGAAGATCTTATTGAGTGCAGGTGACCCATCTATTTTTAATATTGAAGCATTTAGTAACAAATCTATTTAAATGATTCAGTAACAAAATCTAATTTTGGATTATGTTTTATTCTATTCACTGAATTTGTCTTTGTGAAAGAGTATTCTTATTTATTGTAATATAGCAAAAACTAATGAATATATGTTATTTTAAGAAAATAATATTCTAATTATTCTATAATCTTAATAAATCAATTTTTATTACTTTGGTGGTGACGTTAAATTCTCCTTACAAAAATTACTTACATATATCTCATAGTTTCCCATTTTTTATAATATTAATTCTTTGATTCTTTTGATTTTAAATTAAAATAATAAAGTAAAATATTATTTTTTAGATATACATAATTTTCTTCCCGCATAAATTGTATTTGAGCTTTGCTCTTTCTACTCACTTTTTAAAAAGAAATTTTCAAAATACAAAAAGAAGTCAAATTTTAAAATTTACCAGAAAGTTTAATAAAAAATATGTTACATGAAAATAGATTAAGATGTGTAACTTTAAACTTATGTGTAACTTAATTTTGAATGGCCAAATATTCATTTTTACACTGTAGATATTTTGATTATTAATAGTGGACTATTGGGGGCCGGCTCTAGAACAGTATGGAAGAGATTCGTTGGTTCTGTTTCGTGATTTACACTTACTAGACATGGAGAATAAATATTTAAATAATTATTTATATTAACTAATTAAAACAACTCATGAAGACAGAAAGCGGAGTAATTTCATTTTTTAAAGATCATTTTATTTAAATATCAGTTTTTCCAGTCAGCTAGAGTAATATTGTCTATAAAAGAAATCAATCCGCAGGAAGTATTAGATTATAACATTATCATTATCATTAAACTAGCTCCCGATCTTGTAAAAATGAAGAATAATAAGCGTCTCTCCTGTTACTCTCCTAATTAGTGAATATCAATAATCATTGTGTATTGAATGTTTGTAATTACTGAGGAGGGTTTTCAGAAACTTTCCCATAGTATTTCCAAATCTTTTTGGTTTATTTTTTATAATATTATTAATGCTCTCATTTAGGAAAAAAATAAGAAAAACTATCTTAAATGTGATTCATTTTGATGAAAATAATTTTATATTACAGAAATATCATTCACATTGTGTAAAATATCAGAATTCTATAGTCGTACTCCTTACGTACATTTTAGAACGTGAAAAATGTGATTCTGATGTCGCCATATCAATAAGGAAAATGCACAAATTATTACATACAAGAATAGCGAAAATTCAGATATCGTACAAAGAGGTGTTTCGATGCATCTAAACACGCATCGTTAACGATACATCGTCGCTCCCTAATTATAATGTATTCAATAAACCATTTAAAATCGAAAAATTTTCATTACCATGAAGCTTTGGTCGAAAACTACTTCGTTTGGTTATTCGATGAACACAAAGATGAATTCGATACAATGACGATTGATAGGTGGTGTGACTTAATCGAATAATAGTGATTGTTAGCGGATTTGATATAATTTGATATTTCGAGCATTGTTACTAAAATTCCTCACGATTTTTATCAATTCGACTCTGTTTCGCGTTTTCAAATAATGAGCTATAGAAACGTCTCAAAATCGTTTTCCAACCAATTCTTTGAAATAAAAGGTTGGTTAAATGAAAACTGTCTCGTTTCAGCGGAAAATCCGAATTATTCAAATAATTATCATAATATTTCGTCGTTAATAGTGTCTCTGACGGATGGTATTAATGAGTTCGATTCATTTGAGTACTAATTGATTGTAAATGTGGATTAAATGGAACATTCTTAGTTCGCAATCAAATTGCCATTTGATAGCAGAAAATATTGAGATTGTTGCAAGAGATTTCCATCTCGAAATTTTGCTTGAGTTCTATGTATGTTCGCATCGTTGAGCGCACATTAAATCATTTGATTCATTCGAACGGGTCTCGAAATTTGATATTATAAAGAGAACGAAATCTATGTCAAATTGCGTCGTGTTGATGATACCAACTAATCTGATCGGGATTAATTGGCTAAGGTGGTAGCAAGACCAACGAGATTAGACAGTTTCTTTTAAATGACGTTTAAGATTGAAAAGAGTAACATTGAGATAAAATAAGTAATTCCCCACCATCTAGGGAACCCCCACTGACGCTGCAGTGCCGCAGCCGCATAACTGCGCACCTTTTGCTAATACCATCAAACCCAATGATTTGTGGAATGTCTCCTTGTGATATAAAAGCTCTTTTTGTTTGTCCATCTTCTCCGTTTTTGAATTACTCCTCTTTCAGATGATCCAGCAATATTGTAAAATAGACTTCTGCTATTATTTTGCCTTTTGGAAAGTATAAATCAGGATGACTTCCTGAGAATCCCAAACAATCACCTTTTGTTGATTATTAAATCAACAAAACGGTCTTTGCTCTTTTCGACACACTTTTCGTACTGGTGCTGTGACTCATGTGTGTAGTGATGGATCCATGTTTCGTTCACAGTCACTAATCAAGTCCTGTGGATTGTGTTTAAATATTTTGAAATATCATTTCGCGTGCATTTTTTCTCTTATGTCAATAATCTTGCATCCATCTTGAACACAGTTTTTTCATCGAGGATGTTTGGAATCTGTTCGGTTGAGATCCCTATACTCTCAGCAATCTCATGCACTATCACTGATAAGCTTTTTGTAACGATGTCATGAATGTCTTAAATCAAATCTATGGAGGAAACTTCAACTGAAAGTTTAGAGTGTGCTTCCTCATCGATAGAAGTTCGACAACGTTTATATTCATTTTTCAAGAAAATAGTCTTCTGTGCTAGAGAAAAGTCTTCTTGAATTTCCTTAAGCTTCGCTATGATCAGGATAGTCATCCATTTCTTTAAGTAAAAATATTTTATTACTCGCTTTTTTCTATTTGGCCACAAGCTCACATTAATCATTTATAAATGCGAGACACGTATCTTTACTGGACAGAATTTGTCATAAGATGGGACTTGTCAAATACAATTGCAACTGTTAATTTTATTTATTGATCTCTTAAATTTACCATACTTTTAAAAATATTTTTTGTAACGGAAATTTCAAACTTTATGATTTTTTTTAATAATTGAAAAATAATAAAATGACTTTTAAGGATAACGAGAAACATTGTCATAGTATCTAAAATGACTTGATTAATAATCATATTAAGTTTTGTTCAGTTGTCTGATTGTATCCTGATGATGTTGCCTTGCAAACTAAAATTTAATATTATGATTATGTCTTGTCATTACCATATTTACACGTCAAAATTCAGAATTTGAAAATATTTTTCAAAAAATAAAATTAATTATTTTCTTTTCTTTATTTCTAAATTTTTGGAAATATTATAATTTATTGCTCTCTTCTCTACAGAGCTGCTAATGAACATCTCCTTGATACGGTTCATAGTACGGAAATATTTAACAAAGAACGAGAAAAGGCAGATAAAGCAGAAAAAGACGCATTTATCAATGAATACAATAATGAGAGAAAAGAATTCGAGTCACAAATTGAGAAACTTCAAACAGAACTAAATAAAAGAAAAATAGGAATAAAATCGTCAGAAAATTTGGAAGAACAAAATAAGACTTTAAAGGTACATATTTTATGTAAATTGAACACTATTTGTCATTTTTTAATATTGTTTAGCATTTAAAATTTTATCCGATAGGTTTGTTTCTAAATAAGAAATCTCATTGGATATTATGTTACGAAAATATTATTCCACCCATAAGTTAGTTTTTTAAAACCAACGTAATTGTTTTCACGGTTTATTATCCTCAAAATACTTTAGATATTTGTAAAATAAGTCATATTGTTGAGATTTAAAATGATGTAAATCTTCATTTAAAATTTTATATTGTTCTTCGGTTACAAAAGTAAATTTATGTCTTACATTATTATGCAAAATACTAACTGAATGTTTTTCTTAACGATAAAGGCTAATGAACTAAATGTCTTAATGAACTTATGTGTTAAATAAACTGAATCGAATTACATTCTTTAACCTTTTGACTGCCTATTTCTTCGTGCTCATTTAGGCATGAAATAACTTAACAGGAAATGAGGAACAAGATTTAATGGAAAATCTAAACATTTAAATTTTAATTTTTTGAAATTTGATTGTTTTAAGCATTTTTATCAAAGTTTATCAAATATTCTTGCACTGTTACACATTATAATGTAATTTTGTATGATAAGCTCAAAAAGAAAGAGTTATGCATTATTATAGATTACAATCAAGGCACATATAACAAGGTTGAAGTGTACCTGCGCCTGCAAATAATGGTAGAAAGGAGACACTGGTTGTAGTGACCAAAAAATTAAATATTAATATTTATAAATATATCTATATATTAAAATCCAATATTCATATTTATAGAAACAGTTCACAAAACAAAAATAAAACTAATAAACATTTGTGATAAAAACAATTTGTTTGTCTGAAGCACTTTTTTGTGAAAATTTGAATTTAACATAAATCCTTTCTCAAATGTCTATTTTCTTTTCAATGAAATTGAACTCCGGAATTATCTGTTGAGTCATTTCTAACACTATACGGGTACTTAAAAAATTGATCTTTAACGGTTGCGTGCCACCGTGGGCTTGGTCTTTATAAAGGTGGCCACTGTCTCTGTTGATCACAGTGGATGACGCTCGACGATATATTCGGGCGCTGATTGGTGGGATTGAATCGAGTGATCGATTAATCCAACGCAGGCTCCGTATTCGGCCCATCGGAATGGTGCAAGCGCCAAAACAACTCGGCAAAGATCGCTTGAGTGGCAGTGATCGACCGTCAACAAATTGACGATGGTCGGCGGTGGTTGTTTCATGAATAAATCAAAAAAATCGCGAATATTCATAATTCATTATACAATGTAGTGATGACAATAAAGACATATTGACATTTTTAATTTCTCACCAACTACGAAGTGGTTCCTGTAAACAAATTGTTATCATAAAATTCGAGTAAAAAAATAAACGATTACAAAAATAACACACGGTAAAAACAGTTTCATTTGTCATTAAAACCGACGATAATTATAAAAGTATGTTTTTCTGTAAATAATAATATAGAATTTTAGTATATAAATATATTTATAAATATTAATATTTAATTTTTGGTCACTACAAAAGTCTTTGAACATTTCTGCACACAAAACAACACTGGCAATGAGATTACTTATGATGTTCGCGCATACCAGAGTGGGTGCAGCGTTGATGCGGTAAAATGGCGTCGGTGGAGGGTGTCAGGGTTGGGGGAGGAAGCACAGTGATATCTCACTCGGGATTAGAGAAAATAAAACAGAATCGTTTCCTGGTATTTGGAGAACAATTACTTTTCCTCCAATAGACCGACAACCGGAAACCTCGATCATGACCTCGATTGGAAAACCAGTAAATATTGTTTCGATGAAACCATTTTCAGTTTGTTATTAATCTGATGGTTCAATTCCAAATTGAAATTGATATTTAAATGCTAATCATCAAGTTTACGTTTGAAATGTCCGGTAGTCATTATTTAATTAAAAAGAAACACTGAATGTTGTTGATAAATAAATACTGAATATTGATAATAAACAGGGTAGTTAATGCGTTTTCCAAAATATACTGATTGTACAACAATTTGACAACAATGAAGGTATATAAAGAGCAGGTAAAAGAATTGAATCTAAATTAGAAGTAAATAATGTGAGAGCCGTAAAAGCACTAAGCAGATTATGTAATTATGTAAAACGGAATTTATCCAGAATCCAGATTAATGAAAGCAGGTATCTATTAATCATAGACAACATACAAATGGACTACTGGACATCGTGAAAGTTTTATTGTATTAAAACGCTACACGCAGGTAGTGATGAAAAAATCGATATGAGGTATAAAAGGTAGAAAAGCTACCTTTATTTTGGTTCTTGCTCAGTAAGTTACTATTGCTTGGTGATATCCACTGGTAGTTTTAGTGATACAACTTATATCAATTTTTTACAGCACGATTTAGTTTTATGTTTTTAGTTTTCTTTAGCAGTCTTTTGTATGTAGTCTATGCTATTTATTATCAACTGGACTGAACAACTGTAGTGAGATTGTAATGATTCACTTCATTTTAGATCTTCATGCTTGCTAAGAGTTAACTATATACATTTAGGATAATTAATAAATTGTGCTTTATTTTGTAAACAAAAAATTCAAAACATCAGCAATTGAGAAGAGGGCATCTCCAAGTGTCTGGAGCGCGGGGCTCTATGTAGTTGCGTACCTTACGTAATGGTTAATCTGGGACTGGTTATATACAATCCCTTGATTAACTAGTATCATTTTGTATTTTTTTCGGACGAAATTTTCCAAGTTATAATTTTTACAAACCCTGTTCAATTCAATATTGGTAATATAACTTTCATATAAGTATACATACAAATTTACTAAGTTTGTTTATCATAAACATAATTTTCCAAGTTGAACTATGTTCAGTATTCTCTGAAAAATAATACTAATTGTTTCGTCTACTTTCTATTTAATGTAATCTGAATTTAACATTCACCACCTCACATATATGAATTTGAATTCAAATATATATTTTTCCTGATTAATGTGATTCATGTGTAAAGTAATTAACTTGTGATTCCAAAACTTAAAACTTCGTGATTAGAAAAAGAAATTTTTACATTATTAATTTGTTTTACATAAACTTTAAACTATAGCCGCGCATTCGACCCACCGTGCTTCTCCTAAACTAGAATCACCTAAGATAAATATTTATTTGATCACTTGTGAATTGCTGTATATTTATTTTTCCTGATTAATGTTCAAATATCACTTATAACGGAACTCCGTTTATATTCGTGTAACGTTAAGAGCTTAAAATTTACTTGATCTAAAATATTTAATAAACTAAATTTACAAAATAAAATAAATAAGATAACAATACAGTCAACCCTCATTAATCCGAAAAATTAAAAATCGAATTCCTTTCGGATTGTGAAATAATTCGGATAATGAGGGAATATAAAATCAATATTATTATTAAATAAATGATG
>MQRK01231837.1:29520-40685 GCA_001938485.1 Girardia tigrina
TATATATATATATATAAGAAAAAACATCATTTTTTTAAATATTAATTCTTCAGAACATGTTTTGTCAGTTGACTAATTGAAAATTTCAAATTCAAGTCATTTATATAGCGATTAGTTCAGGCTTTTTTATAATTTCAAATTATTAAAATTACAAAAAAAAGAAAAAAGTTAAAATATTTTAATTTGATTAAATGAATCACTTTAGGCATTTAAACATGGTGATCCGCCCAACCCTCAGGTTGCCCTCAGAATCGGACGGAGGCAGCAGGGTTACGCAGTGAACTCTTGGTGATTTGATTTTGCTGGACCCATATTGTGTTCAGTTTGTTTAATATCCGCACTGTCAACACATAACTGTACCAGATAACTCCTCGGTTTAAAATCAACGATTATCCATCGAAAAACTCTTTATTAACATTCCTGGATTTGTCATTCGAATCTCAAAGAATTAATCTAGTAGTGCGATGGCAAAAGATGGATGATATGTAATCATTGAAGGCACAAATGACCACCTCAAATTTCCACTACTTAATATAATTCCTTCTTTGGCACTAAATGTAACAATATCGTCTATCTTTAGTCCCAAAATTTCATACACTCGAAAATGAATGGATCTTGACATTTGCCGACATTAAACAATGATTTTTTAGCTCCAATATCGATATTCATCAATAAATTCTCATATTTGGTGGCTATACAGAGATCATTCGACAGAAATTGAGCGACCATGAGATAATCCGGTAATTGGAAAACTTTATCCGACATTTTTAAAGAATTATTCGATCGATCCCAATTGATTAAAATCAATTTCTGTTCATTTATCTCACAAATGCGAAATTCGCTATTTGATTTAATTTCATCAATTTTAGTTAACATCATCGAAAGTTTTTCTTCGTTCAATTCTCTCTCGTTTTTTTTGTTTCAGAACGCTTTCCAAAAAAAAGTGAAATAAAACTGACATTATCCAAAACTTTATTTCAAATCGAAAATCGATGAAAAACGTTCATATATTTATCAATTTTTATCCAGAAAACTCTGATACCGTTAATTTAATTATCACAGTAAAACATTCTCAAGGTTTTTTTTAATTTTTTACCATTAAAAAACATAAAACAAATTTTTTTGCATCGTCATAATAAAATTTTAATGAAATCGATTGTAAATTTGACGATGGAAAATTTTCGGGTTTCTTTTTTCAATAATTTTTCGACTGGATTATGATTCCAATCGACCGATTTCAGATATCGATTTAATAAAGAGTTTTTTAGGAATTGAAATTTTAGCAAAACCAATTTTTTTTAGAAACACAATAGAAACATAATAACAAATTAGTCCGAATTTCCTTTTGAAAAATAAACAAAATAATTTTTATAGATACAGATAATGATAAATTATATATATATATATAATATAATATATAATTTTAATATTTGAATACCGAACACATGGTTTGAAATGCTTAATCAATAATGCTTCAGTGATTATCCTTGTTAAACTTTTAATTTAAATAAAAGTTTATTAACATTAGGATAAATACTATTTATAAAATTTAAGAATAAATTCTTGTAATTTTTATCCTTTTCTTCTAAATAATAATTTAATAATATTTCTTCATTGGATTCCAGCATCGCCTTTCTTTTGCTACATGAGACTTGTATCATTGATGATAAAAACATTTTTATTATTTTGACGATTTTTAAACCATCCTTAAAACATGGACTGACTATAAAAGAAACCATTTCGTTCATAAAATTATGTTAGTACTTTCTAACAAGAATTTTTATTTTCCATAAAGGCCAATACTTCTTTTTAAAATGTAATCTGGATTGCTACGTCCACCTAAAGGCCACGTAAAAACATATGATTGTGGAAAACGTCCTGTGGTTTCTGTTCTATACACATAGACGTTTCCAAACGCTGCAGTGTTATTACAAATTTTGCGATTAATTTCCCTTGTTGAAAATGCGCACCCCAAATTCCTCATGCTAAGAACTGCCTGCTTTACGTTATTAAGATAGTTCAGATTTACCCTAGGGGGATGAAAAAGCGACGCTCTTAATCACCGAAGTCGCAATTTTAATAGTAACTTTGAAAATGATTTCATCAAAGAAATTATTGAGTTTTCCATTCGAATAATATCACAGTCTTCCAATTCAATCAAAAATCACATTATCTCCTCCACATGAACCAGAAAACAGTACTCCGCCAAATCAGGGATCGAAATCGTGTATTCTCCTGTAAAAACGTTTTGTAAATTGTTTTTTTCTAAAATAATATTTATAACTAATATATAATGTTTTCTTACAGATTTGCAAATATTATTTTATTAATGTCGTGTTTCATTTAATAAAATTTCGTTAAAAAAATTAATGTAAAAAATTATTGATAAAAGAAAGATAAGAATTATTGAGAAAAAAATTGATTTAATAAAGAAAAAGAGAAAAATTAGGGTTTTTTATTCTTGTTAAAAAATTATTATTTATGTGTAAAAATTAAAAAATGTTTAAATTGATTGATGTTTTGTTTATGTTGAGAAAAAGAAAAATATTCATTTGTTAATTCAAATATTTTTTTTCAATAAATTCTAATTTTTTGAACATTACAGCAGCTCTGAATCATTGATTGATAAAAATACGTTCCCGTCGGTCATCAAATTGTATGTCAATGATAATGAACGAAGTATTTTCGAGAATTCCCATGAAAATTATGACAATAATTTTGGAACTCTTTCCGTTTTAACTAACGATAATCGTTTTGAAATAAACACTCTTTACACGATAGAGGAAAGAAATCTTTCGAATTTTGAAAATGAGCGATTCAGAAAGAAGTTTAGATAATTATTAAATGAATATGAATAAATAAAGTTCTCATTTGGAAACGGAGTCTGAAACTTCTGTTGATGAATCCGAACAAGACAGAGTCAGCACTTCGAGCACGACTAATCAGCAGCAATGAGAGTCTTTTGATGAAGACATATCACATCCGAGAGATTTTGACGGAGCTCACCCCCAACCAGAGTACGATATCATTTCGGTTTTGTTCCTTCCCACGACCCGGGTACCACCCCGCGCTGCAAGAGGGCCGCAACCGCGCTGCGTTCGCTCTCCTATCACTGCCTCTAGAATGGCTTCCACTAGTGATTTTAAATCACTTAAAATGTGCAGAATGGTTGCTAATTTATCGACATCTCAGATAGTCGTCTGTTTATAATACAAACGAATGTTGTCATATTATATTTAACGAAATTAATATTATTGAAAAGTTAATGATTTCACCACAGAAATGCTGAAAATAAAGGTGATCTAATTACAGTACCATTATGAAGATGTCTTCTAACTCTTCTATGTACTTAATTTTCCTCAACCATTTCACCAACTCTTTAACATCACGGTGAATATGACGTTTTAATACTTCGAATGCTTCAGATATTTCTGAAGGTTGAATTAATGATAAGGCATGAAGTTCTTTGACATTGAGACTGAAACTTTCATCAGATCCATCTTTAGAAGCTTACCCGTTATCTTGAATTTTTCTCTAAAAGCATTGAACAAAATGAAAAAAAAACATATTTTATTTTGAGCTTTTGGAAATTCAACTCTAACTGCATTTATTGCCGCACATTCTAGATCTATCATAATCACAGATTAGTTTAAATTAATTTCATTTTCTACTGCAAAGTCTATTTAATCTTCAAACAGCCGTTTATAGTTATTTTCTCTTTTGTTTGTCATTAACAAATATATCAATGGTAACACTCACAAATTTTCATTGTAATTTTCAACATAAACAAACATAACAATGATAAAATGCATTCGGATCAGTTTTAAAAGTATCATACATAATCCAGTAAGATGCCAATGACAGTCGCTTTATGTTCAAAATATAATTTTGAATTTTAAATTTTTATTATCATTAAAACATTTATTTCTATTTCTGTTTTTTTCTGTCGATGTTTTGTCTTGTTGATATTTTGGCTGTCGATATTTTGATTGTCGATGTTTTGTGGTACACCCATTATATAGAAATGTTTTGGTTTTTTTTCCTTCCATGCTTTATAATAAATTTATTATGTGATTAGTAACTATTTAATTACATGATGGAGTTGTAAAAATTTTTGGTATGAAATTTTCCCTTCAAAAGATTTAAATAGTTGCTAATAACAATTAATTTATTAAAAAATGTAATAGTAATTTTCCATTCTACAAAAGATAACAGAAAATTCTGTTGGCCAAGTAGAGTTCTGTCCGCATAAAGAATCAATATGAAAAAATGTTCTTTTGGTTTACTAGTTTTAAATACTAGTTTTAAATTTTATTTATTATGAAAATTAAATATTTTAAATAAATAACTAAAGTTAAAGGAAATAATAAAACTTAACGAAATATTTCTTAAAAGTAATCATATTGTTTTGAATTATAATATTACATTTATTTTTATATATTTAATATTCTCATTTAATATGGAAAAATATAAAATAGAAACAGATCAGTTAAGAACAAAAGGTAAAAAATATAGAAGCAATAAAGATTGAAAATGTAAGAGATTTCTTTCTATTTTGTGAAAAAATAATGTTATTTATCTGTTTTTTTATAAATTTACTATAAAATATTTTAGCAACAGTAATTCATTGAAAAACAGGATGATCGCCAAAAGTTTTAATTCATATGTACTGAGAACATATGAAAATGTCTTCAAATTTTTAGTTTAATTCTACTTCTTTAATACTTTGAATGACGTAAATTAATAAATTACTTAATTGAATATACATAGTTCTTATAATTAATGAATATTATTTACAAAAATAATAATTCTAAACTAACATAAATAATGTTATTTATTAACTTAAATAATAATTTATTACCGTATTATCACGCAGATAAGGCACGACCTATCTGAGAAAAATATAAGTTAAAAAGAAACTAAAGTAGTTGCGACTTATACCACCCATATCATAAAATGAGTTATCTGTCAAAAAAAGTGCATTTTTTATGCGTTTTATGCGTGCTTGCGACTAATCTGCGCGATAATACAGCAATTGAATTACCAATATCTGGATGTTTTTTAATTTATAAATAAATGAAATAATTATTGTCTGTTAATTTAAACCACATTATGATATTCCCTAACCAGTATCTTTGTGACTATTAATTATGAATATATTTGTAAGTGAAAATCTAAATCAATTTGCCTGGAATTAATATTTTGATTTTAACAGAGAACCGATACTCAAAATGATGAAAATTCAGAGAAGAATGTTATATAACGGTGTAAATATTAACTCACTTTGTATTATAATAAGCTTTAATTTATCTTTTTTCGCTTGTACATTAATGCCGTTTCATAATGTTAAACATATTTTTAATATTTCACGAGATATTGATCATATTTTTATGAATAAATGTATGTAAATTAGCTCACTTTTATTACTTTTCCACTGGTTGATTAATATAAGATTATGTTGTAGTTTGTTTCTTGTGATTCCTCTGTCATGTGTTACTTTGTGAATTTAGTCACCCGTTACTCTTATCGAAATAAATTTAAGTCATAATTTAGTAGATTAAAAAACTATGATAATCTTATAAAATTAATTTACTTAATTATTATTTATTTTTTGGAATCACTTATTACTTTTACATATAATTTAACATCTTTTAACATAAACTGTTTTTAAACATTTTAAGAAAATTTTAAAAAATTCAGGTTGGTTTCGAAGTTGCAAATATATTTCGCAACCTTTGGTAACTATGAAACCATCAGTTTTTTAAAATTTATTTGAAAAGAAAATTGTGTATTTAAAAATTTGAATTTATTTAATTATTTCACTTAATATCAAAAGACAAATCAAAGAATAAATATGACACTTAAAGGATGGAAAAAATATGTGATCTTATCCAAAAAGATATTTCATATTTTTTTTCTTTTTTAAAGTTGGAAAACTTTTAAAAACTGATAATAAAATTAGGTGCATATTCTCCGCAACTAAAGTCATAGAGTAAGGGGCATTTAAAAGAAATGGTGTATTCCCCAATGTATTCGTCGGATGTCTACTTGTGGGACGTTTGTGTAGGACAGGCAATCCTGATCAATTTAATGATCCCGGGGTTTCGGGACTTTCTTTTTTGTAATCCTGAGATGTATACCTTAAAACCCTGTATTTTGTTAAGTAAAACAGTCTAGACTAGCGGAGTCCAACTAATTGGATTGTCTTTTTTCTAAGACAAATAATATTTATTCAGTAAAACATATACTGTTAACACAACACTGTGTAAACATATTTTGGACTTACTGGTATCGTAACATAATTTATCTAGATTTAAATGATAATGGAAGAAACGAAGTTTGTTTAAGGTCTTATCATGTATATTGAAGCGCAGCTTTGTGAGCATAAATATTCTGCAGAAGAAGAGATACGTTCGGTTTCAACTAAGTTGGCGATGCAGTTAGAAAATAATTATTAACAAATTATATTATGTCCTATCGTTTACACTTGCACTACGCTGAATAGCTCCTTATCAATGAGACTCACTAAATCACTTTCTGCCACCGCCTTTTTTTTGTTTCATTGAATTAAGATTGCTTCTTTCATTGAAGCTTCAATCTAAATTTTCTGAAATGCATAAAATATTTTATTCTCCATGATGCCTTTGCTGCTGATGCTTTCTCCTGAATAAGGCGTTGAGATTTAGAAGCAGTTTTGAACTAAACAATTTTTCAATTGATCATTTTACAACTCGAGCCATAGTATCGCGAAGATAAAGAAAGATGTAGGTTATGTCTGTTGTCCTCTCATCAGATATTCTTCATGTCATAAAAGATCCCAAGACAGATTGAAGATTGTTAACCTGCTGGCATTGCTCTTCTAGTTAAAACGTCACATTAACATATGTAGTCAATAGATTTGCATAACAGCCTCAGAAAGCCTCGATGTTTGAAATTACTTCGAAGTCTTGTTTGATGAAAACATAAAAAGTAGGTTGTCTTTTGCAAAGATGGTTTAGCTTCAAGAAGTTTGACATGCATGTCTACTAAGCTACTCTGGTCGATTTTAAAATTCAAAATAAGATTCAGCTCCCTAGAACTGTCAGTGATGATATGCTATTCCTAAAAATTATTTTATAAAGGAGAGTCTTAAAATTTTCACAATGTTTCTGACTATCTCAATTATTTTCCCAAGTGAGTATTTTCGTGGAAAGCCGTGGTATCATCAATATATTACTTATATATCTAGAAGCAATCATTTGATTCATATTCTACGTGTATATCTTCATCATTTGTTTCTTTTAACACTGTTCGAAACTGATTTTAAATTTCAACTTGATGAAACTATGGTTTAATATTGTACAGTGTCCAGTACATCCACCTGAATTCCAACTTCATTTTTTAATATAAAGTCCATAATTAAACGTCATTTGCCGTAGCTGCTACTTTCAAATTCACATTAATATTTACAGAAACTATTTTTTAATTTCTGAATCAGAATGTGATTCGGGATCATGGGATTGTCTGTACTACGTTTGTGTCAGCTGCTTGAGGTCTCTGTACCTCTCATAACTGAGCTTAAATAAAGCAAACAAAAATATAAGATTGTTGACTATTAAATCTAACTTTTTCGGGTTTTTAGTTTATTTTACCTTAATTATAAGTTTACTTAAAAAATTTATCGGTTGTGTAATAAATAATTTATTACAGCTTCGGTGGCAATTTGAAGAGGATATATCACATTGTAATGACTGTCGAAATGATCTCTCTGTTGTTTGTGATCGAAAAAAATATCACTGTAAACATTGTGGCAGAATATTTTGCAAGAATTGTCTAGTAGAAATTTCAGCCGGATCAAAATCTAAAAAGGCTGAGGTCTGTAAAGTGTGTCATACTCTTCTCGTGAAAGAAGCCGTTCCATATTTTAGTAACAATAGATCATAAATTAAAGAAAACAACAAGTATAACAAAAATTTGCTATAAAGATGCAATATAATTGATAGAACTGTCTTTCAATTTATTTATTGATTATTATTTTATTATTTAAATTGCGAAAACGTTTTCTGTCAAAGAAAACATCGATAATAGGAATATTTTCTTGTGATTTATATTTGATTGGTTTTTCTTTCTGTTACGTTAGGAGTTTTGTACAAATAAATGCCATATGTTTATAATTTTTATTTCCTTGAAATCTTTAGAAATATCATTTTCTATAAAGTCTTTTATCGATATTTAATTAGCTAACTCCTGGCGCTATAGAATCGATTGGATCGTATTCTTTAAGTGTTGCCAGTAACAACTAGGAGATGATTTATTATTGGTTTATTTTGTATGTGTGTGCTGTCGTAATTTGTGAGTTTTATGTAAAAATTATCAATTTGTTCACATTTTTATTGTTTTCATAATAAAATGAAGTATTAGCTTTTTGTGATGTGTGTAATTTTGAATGAGGTCTTTGAAATAGTATATTGAGCTACAAATAATTTTGCATAATAATGCGTTATGAAAAATAATTCTGTATTTAATTATTATGCCTGTGTTATGGATTATGTTTGATGTGTTATAATTAGGGCACGGAATTTAATGACCTTAAAAATCAAAATAAAATGACCTAAAAAAATTTAACCAAAAGAATTTTTAAGTTTTTTTATTCATTCATTATTTCACATTATTACAATATGTAACAAAAGTCATTTTGAGATTTTCCCAAGTAAATGATCGGCGATTATCAGCAAAAAGATTTTGAACATTGAAAATGATCTTTCAACATCCACGGAAGTAACCGGTGCATATTTAAAAAAACATGCATCACTCAACAAAATGTCCTCATATAGTAACTCCAAGTTGAAGATTTTCCAATTAAAACATCATTGATCTTTTTAATTGTAGCAAATCCTGAATTTTTCTCGAATACTTTATAAACTTTGAATAAACTACATTGCCAATGAATCCTTGTGACGACTTGAGTACATCATGAACTGTATCAATATAATTAATAGTACTATTTAAACTTTCTCCTGTTTTTCTAATTTTGTTATAATTGTTGAGATAATTTGAAAGTTAGCTTTAATATATGCAAGATCATCTTCAATATTAATATCCCTAAAGCTTTCCTGCGCAATTCTGACGCAGACTGATTCTTCAGCATCTAGTTTTTCAATGACGATTTGCAGTATTTTAAAATTTTCTTAATAGTAAGTTGCAACTCTTAACCATGTTCCCTATCTTTTTATTATTGGTTGAGGAGGAAGAGATAAATTTGGGACAAGATTGCAAAACAATTCTACTCGAGATGGTGCTTTTAAAAAAACCTTTTTGACACTGCTTATAAGCAGATCGACTTTTGGATAATATTCTCGGATTTCCTCCGCAGTTCGATGTAAACCATGAGCAATGCAAGTAACGTGAATCATTTTGGAATAAAAATACTTTAATCCAGTTGCAGCCTTGACCATATACGGAGCAGCGTCAGTTAAGAAAAGCATAATATTATCCCGTGGTATGCCATTTGGTCATAAAAGAAGCATAGATTCGTCAAATAACTTACAGACAGTCGAGTGGTTTACCTTTTTCAATATTTCTGTTGTTAAAAGAAACATATTACCTTCCCTTCCACATTCTAAAGTTAAGATTATTACATTTCCTCTATAACGGCTGTTCGAATCAATATTTTCCTCGATTGAAACTTATATTTTTGTCACCTACTAAATCACGAATTCCATTAAAAGTTTTTTCATAGCAAACTTTAACATATGTATTTCGCAGTATAGATTCATCAGGAATACATTTATCGGTATATTCCTCCAAAAACCTTCGACACTTACGATTATTTAGTTTGCCTAATGGAATATTTGCGAACAACAAGGCTTCACACAAATCCATAGAAAATTTACAAGTACTGTGACTTGTCGAAGTGAAAGAATTCATTAGAATTTGCTTTTTAGCATTCATTCGTTGTAAACCCATAATATGCTTCTCTCTTGAAATATGTTGCTCCACTGTAAATCGCTTTTCAGCCGCTACCTTCGTATCACAAATTTTGCAAAACAAAATTTTTCCATCAATAGAGAATATATCGGTTCCAAATTCATTGGCTAAATTTCGCAAATGTTGTAATGTTGTTGGCATTTTTGGGGGCATAACAAATAATTTAAATAATTTACAAGGACTTTTGAAATATTGACAAATTTTATATTATTTAAACAATTTATAATATTAGATTTAAAACATTTTTTAATTCAATAAATATAGAAATAGAAAATATGTAAAATAACCTAACAAAAATTAAATGACCTAAAAATTGAAAAAATAACCTAAAAATGACCTACAAACTGAAAAAAATGACCTTAAAATTAAAAAAGCACAAAAATGACCTTAAAAAGGTAAAATAATGACAAATAAAAATGAAATGTCAATAAAATCCGTGCCCTAGTTATGACTGATTCTAAATTGTTGTTTTAAATGTGTTATTGATTGAGTAATGTTTTCAGATTATTTCCACCGTACGAATTAGAGACGAAATTAGAGAAATGTTTATCGATAAGTTATGTTGTTAAGGCGGTGCACTTATAAGCACATGTTGAGAACAGTGGCGTAGCGCTTCAGGGTCATGGGTGAACAAATGCCATGGGCCCCGAGCATTCAGGGGCCCCCGCCATATATGGACGTACAAAAAATATGTAATTATATTATGGAGTTAGTGCAGAACCACGGGGACAGACGACAGAGTATGCACAGCTGACAAATAGAGAAGCAGGTATTTTGTAACATGAGAGCCTCTTATTGGTATTGGTTACAAAGAGAAGAGTGAGGGTAGCGTGTGTCAAAAGGCGGGTTGGTATACTCACCGTGGCTGCAACATTGTCACCTAACATTGTGTGAGTATTAAAGAGACAACATTCAATGCATATATGCACGCACACGCACACACACTTTAAATGCAGACACAATAAAATAACACTATAATTTCACTGCTGGGCGTGGTTGATGGCTAGCCTCGCATAAGGTTGATATTGTAGCCAATGCCTCATCGTACGTTGGGTGAGTGTGTGACATCAATAGTAGTGATGATAACTGATAACAAATGCTCAAGTGATAGCATATCAAGTGCAAGTTAGAAAATATACAATGTGATATGATAATATTATAGCCAGTGCCCTCTTCACTCGGTACATGTCACTTGTCTC
>MQRK01231842.1:0-11173 GCA_001938485.1 Girardia tigrina
GAGAACATACATTTTTCCCCTACTATATATATATAAAATATATTTATATTTATATATTTATATAAAATATATTTATATATAAAATATATATATATATATATATATATATATTTAAAAATATTTAATTTAAATTTTATTGGCTGAAATAAAATATTTTTATAGTCATTTTTAAACATTAATTTGATTTTAATTATTTAAAAATTTACAAAAATAAAATCAGTAAAAATATTTAAAAGTTGCAATAATAAAAATTAAAAATTTGAATATTAAATCTATATATTGAAAACCTATATTGAAAGTAAGCTAATAAAAAGAATGGAATAAAATCATTTAGAGAAAAATCCAATACAAAAATATTTACTACTAACAGTTTTTCACTCAAATAAATTGTCCCCATTGATCTTGCAACAGTAACTGTTACTATAAAAAACGAAATGTCACTGACTCAATTAAAAAATTACCAAGAACAATATTTATTAATTACTAAAAATATATAAATCATTCATTATTGAAATATAATTCTCTATTTTTAATAAAAGCAAATCGATAAAAAATAACAAAATGAAATCGTACGCGTCTCTGAAAAAAAGTAGAATACAATCGGCAAATTTTAACCACCAGAACCGACAAAAGAATCATGACTTTTACGAATTGAGAATTTAAAATCATCAATCGAGGAAACTTTATTTCATAAAACAACATTCTTAATCGAAAATATTTAAATGTGACATCGTCAATCGAGAATGTGAGGAATATTTGGTGTGTGGATGTTTGTGTAATGTTTGTGTAATGTTTGCATGTTTAAATGTTGTATGTTGATTTGTGATTGTGCCTCTCCTAACCAGATGGATTATCAATATGTAATTTCTTATAATCTGAAACTAATTTATTTAAATTTAGATTTAATATTCAAATTTTTAATTTTTATTATTACAACTTTTAAATATTTTTACTGATTTTATTTTTGTAAATTGTTACGGTCCAAAAATTAGCAAAACATATAATGCCAGAAAAAACACATAAAGTTTAACAAAATACATATATTCAAAAAAAAATGTATATAAAAAGCAGTAGGATAGTTAACGTTCGTGTGGGTGAGAAGTCGCGGAATCCTTCCAGCGCCTCCTGTGGCGTTCTAGGCAGAATAAACGGCCCTGAAATAAAATAAATAATTAAAATTTCGACAAAAACAAATAAATCACCTCCAGGACAACCCGGTGGACCTAGAAGGTCAGCCGACCCTTCAGCGAAAGGTCTCGACGAGATCGAGCCTTGTGGACCGCCCGCAAATTTGCGACTGCTCTCTGAGAAAAGATACACCATGAGAAAAAACAAAGAAATATTAATTAAAAACAAAGACTAATTAAAAAAACTTACGCTGAATCAACCCTCGATTCTAAAATTAGGAACACTGTCCTTACTTGACCGCACACCGATTCAGGACATGCATATGTAGGTCAGCACACGGGCAGTAGATTCTATAATAAAAATAAAAATGTTAAAATTTTCAAAAAGATTAAAAGACATACATACCCAGCCATCCAATTGAAGATCTGAAAAAACCAGACCGATCCAGCTATTGGCGGAGTCCGGAGTCTGTGTGTTCTCCTACCACTATAAAATAAACAGCTTTGAGACAAAATTCGACAAGACAATAAGAAAAAAAAACAAACAACAGCAACAATCACAAACAAAACATTTTGCACAAATTGCGCACATTTTGAATTTCCTGAACGACATTCCCAGAGAACGTACGATTCCGAGTTATAGAGGACTAAACCAACGTGACGAGCATTTCTCCAAAACCAAATTCACGAAAGGACTGAAAGCTAATTATCAATGTAAAGGAAATTTCATTTTATTTTTATTTATTTATTAATTTAAATATAAATATTTTAAATGGTTTATAAATTTTGATTATCATTATTACCATTACATAGTCGACTGAGTTGCAGAACTTTTCTTACCTTTTATACTTAGAGGTAGCTAACACCCGTCGTCGCCGCCGCCCGTCTCTCGGATGTCACAAGACAGTTTACGACTCGCTGAAGTGTCAGCGCACGAGCGAGACCATGCGATCCCGATGATCGTTCATGTCTCGTCGATTTCGAGTGAGGCTTTCTTGGAAGGTATTTCCGGGGCCTCCGTTTTCGATCGGTCGGGGCCGCAAAACTGTCTCTGGCGACCGATTTACGGGCCATTTCCAGAATTACTCGCGTCATCAAGGAATATTTATAGAGGAATTTAAATGAAATAACAACATTAATATTTGCATTACTATTATTCAAACAAATATAATTTATTTTAATTGAATTTTATGATTTACTTTGTTTTAAATAGTTTTTTTAAAGGATTTTTTATATATAGTTTTGTAAGAGAACCCGACAATTTTACGAGAATTTTTTAATTTGAGTTAAATAAATTATAAGTAAAATGATGCTATGGATTTTATAAGTTTTCTTAATCGATCGAATTTAGGGTTAAAATTCTTATTATCAAACAGTCCATAGAATAAAAAAAAATTAAATCGTTTGCAATTTTTCTTAAATTTGTTATTTAGAATCATGCAATTTCTTTTAGGAATAAAATTTTAAAAATCACATCGAAGTTTATTCTATTAGTAGCAATTTTATGATCCACAATCATAGATAATAAATACATTTCGAACATTTGTTTTATCCCGATGCTGACTTTGAAGGGAATCATTAAAGTTAAATAGTTGAGGTGAACTTTGAAGGATTTATCTACAGATAACTGTATGAAAAAACGGACTAGCGGAAGTTCAAGAATTCGGCGAATTACGAATCTGTAACGGATTGAATTGAATTATGCAAAATTGACTGATATAAATGTATAGACATAGGAGTATAGTAGAGTTAGTCAAGCTGCTGTTGACTATCAATTCTCTAATAGTACGACGATGAATAGCAATATTTAATGATAGTTTCTATACGACATAATGAAGATATACTCTAACACAATATGTATCCCAATTACGCAATGACACATAACAGTGCCACAAGTTAATAAAACATAACAAACCGATGCATTAAGTCACACGCAGTTACAACATTGCCGTAAGTCTCTTACTACATAAAAATAAAACATAAATCATCCCCGAGCGACACTCCGCTAGGTTGGGGGCCCATAGCCAGTCCCATCTTTATCCGAACCCGCAGGCCCTTCAAACTCGGCACTGCCAGGCAGATGTCGAGTAAGAAGAGGCGTCCGACCCACAAATAGATATAGTGCATCAAGGAGTACTAAAAAATAGCATATAGATAATATAAACTGAAATCGGGTTGTGACTGACCCTTAATAGTCACTGGGGGCTCTGAGCGTTCAAAATTGCTACGAACAAGTGGGTCGTGACAAAATTTTTAAATAATTAAAATCAAATTAATGTTTAAAAATGACTATAAAAATATTTTATTTCAGCCAATAAAATTTAAATTAAATATTTTTAAATAAAATAATCTTCTCAAGTGTTGTTCAGATTATAATGAGTGATATTGAAAATTGATTGATGGATCTAAGTGAAAGCAATACTATTGATCATCATAAAGATGATAAGAAATGTGAATGTAATAAATGTTCTGTTAAATGTGTGAGTTCTCTTAACAAAGAATTTTTGAAATATCGAGAATCATATTCATCCTGTGGTGAGACAGGTTAGTTTTACCCTACTATATAAACCGTCATTACAATAGTAATTCTGTTCAGTACGAGAGGAACCACAGATTCAGATCACTGGTAAATGTGCTTGATCGTAAGGTCAGTGGCACGAAGCTACCATCCGAGAGATTAAGATTTCATCAAATCGAGCAATAAAAATCGATTTTTCAAAAAATTGTCAATCGAGCAATATTGATAATTGTTTTTTTAAATCGATAAAAAGTGATTATCAAATCACTAAAATTTTCTCTCTGCCCTGCCTCGCTCTGATTGGATGTCCAACGACTAATCCGAACAAGCCATTTCATTCTCAAACCAATATTCTCTCTCTCTAATAAAATACAATCACAAATCCACTGACTATTAAATCTAAATTTCAGCACACATATTAGCCAATCGATTTCTTAGAAAGAGAAAAGAGAAAAAAATCACATGACTCAAGTAAATTAACTCAGTTTTATTTAAATTTAAATTTTATTAATTATTTCTTTTTTATTTTAATTTAAATTTCTATTACGCAAAAATAGTACAGATAAAAAGTATTATTAAATGTAATAGCAATTTTTCATTCTAAAATATATTCTCTTGGCCAAATGGAGTTTTGCCAGCATGAAGAATGGATAGAAAATCTTTCTTGATTTACTAGTTTTAAATAATCATAAGGTTTATTTATATATATTTTATATATACATTGAAGTAATAAAAATTTCAGCAATTGTCATTCAAATTCTAAGTTGTCTTGGGGCACATGAAGAGATGTTTTTAATGTAAATAACAATAACAAAAAATTATATTATAATAAAGATTTATTCCGAAACAACCCTTTTACAATCGAGACGAATCCAATTATCGAGAATCGAGCCAAGCGATTGATCAACTGCAGAATAGTATGTTGGTGGCCGAAGCGAATTGGCCATAATATCGAGAAGAACAAATTAAAGATGATAAGTATACAATAACAATGATTATTGTTTATAAAGAGCAGTTAAAAAATTAATGAGAAATAAACCTCTCTAATTACTAAATGATCGTTTTGCATTTTAATTGTTCAACTTTATTTGAAAAATAATTAATGATGTTTATTCGTAATTTTTTTATATTTATCTTCTACTGGAAATGTGGAAAAAAAATAAAATTAATTATTATTTTATCCCATGAGGGTATAAATTGAAATATCGATCACAAATTTAAAATTTAAAATGCCGAAATAAAATTATTTATTTATATCTACAAAAGAGTCAAGCCTCATCTTTTCCGCATTTCGCGCCAATATCATTCCAATTCCTTTTCCAAACTGACTGCCAGATCTGGACAAACATCTTAGAGGATATCTGTTATTTGTGGTTTGGTTCCTTATTTATTTTATTCCTGACAGTTTTATTTTATGCAAAGTTGATCAAAGAATAAAAGCATTTATTTTTTTTACTTATTTAATAATATATAGTTATTTTTCATTATATTTCCACTAACACTCAAAATAATAGTATAAAACCTAATAATCAACAATAATAAAGAATGTAAAAATTAATAAGTGAAGAAAGATTTACGAAATGTCTGTTTAATTTGAATTTTCGATGTTTAGGTATCAATTTTGAGACTTTGAATCTGAAAATAACTGTAATTTTTACTTGCCTATAAGCTTGGTTTAAAAAAACTTAATTAAAAAAGTTTAAATCAGATATAAGAAAAATGCATATAATAAAAACGTAATAATAATGTTTTTTATTGTCATAATATGAAATAATAATGAAAATTTATATTAAGATACGTCTTAAATTTCCAAAATATGTAGTTGACTTCTTTTTTCTTTTATGACTTGTCTTATCGTCTCTCATCAAGTTCAATAGGAAGTCTCCCATCACAGTTATTAAGAACACTAATTGGATTTTCAATACATTTATTGATATAAAAATTCAAATTACCTTCAGGACAATTCTCCACAAAACTTGCGTAGCTCATCATCGTTCTTGATTGATAAATTTAATTCTATTTCTAAACGTCTTATTATTCAATCAAATTTAAATTACAAAATTATTTTAATTATTTTTAAAAATATTTGAAATATATTATTTATAATATATTAATTTAATTTTAAAGTTGTTATTTAAATTTTCAAATTGATGAAATAATTTGACGTTTTAAAACATTTAAAATATCAATCTTCAATTTGGGTGGGAGATAAAAAAATCCTACAACAACATACCAAACAACAGACAATGAACACCATTCTCTAATATTCCTCATAATAGTTTTATCCTATCGTCCCTGATAAGGTTTCTCTCTAAACTTAATATTCTGATGAAGCCTCTCCTATTGTTCTTTACTAATGCCACCTAGATTTTTTGGCAAGGAATTAGGATCTGAGAGTTGAAAGTATAGTTTGAAGAAAATTCTATAGCCCAAAGCTTGATAGCTGATAATTAGTTCTTTCGCAAGATTATTGTAGTTGGGGATATTTCATTGGACAAAAAAAATAAACAACATTTCTATATGTAATCCATGCTCTTCTTTCTACTACTATCATTTTCCTAGCATAAACCTGTTTATACCACTTATTAAATATATTAAATATATATGAGACCTTAACAACGTCTTATCGATGACGATGCATTTCGTGAGTTGTTGAGGTTTTCCATTAATTACACAATTACTGATTGTATATGAAAGTAAATTTTATATTGATGTTTATTCTTCATTTCCTTTTTTAAAATTCTCATGCGGATAAATACCAACACCTTTAATAGTGGTTTATATAATGATGAACGTCTGTCATACAAAAATATTGTTTTAGATTATCGTCATATTTGATATTATTTCTCCACTTTTTTCAACAATTGAAATTTTTTTGGAAGGAAATGGGATTTTTATAATCTAAATATGAATATACCAAATTTACATCTTCGAAACATACCATTGTTCATCTTTAATTCTAATGATAAATATTTTAATTTTTCAATATCTTCCCAAATTTGACAATTTCTCTTTCCTTTTCTGTAACCTCTTCATTTTCATAATTAATATTATTTGCTCTGTGCTTTTTACTTCTTATGTGATATCAACGCCGAAATATTTAAAAAATGTAAATCACATATTCCACAATATAAAAAATCAAATTAAATATCTAATTGACAACCATCTCAACTTTCATTTTTATTCATGGGGTCAGATTCGTTGGAAAATGTTTGTAGCCATTTTTATATAAAAACATTTATAAATGATTACAAAATAAATTTTCAAAATAGTTTCCAAAAATTTAGCGAAAATTATAACATCGAGATCTCTCCTATATCGTGCACTTTTCCATTTTTTATAACAATCTTCAACCAACAGATCATTCCTAAATCCTACTGAAATCTTGAATTTTCAAATTAGCATAAATCTAATTTCAAACAGCAAAAGGTACTCAAAATTCACTAAAAATTACTCAACAAAATAAAAATAGACGTAAGAAATTCAAAATTAGCCAATATTAAAAAACTCTATAAAACAGTCAAAAATGCTGAAAATGACTCAGGAAAAGTAATTTAAATACTACTACAGACCATGAGAAATTGGCAATGAAGTATAACGAATTTGGCAGTAATACGAATAATTACCAAAAATCTAACAATACGATTAAATGTCAATGGTGATCATTTTTACTGCACCTCGAATGAGGAAAAAACGTTTCCGTTTTCTTCTGCTGTTTATAACAGATGAATTGCAGTCATAATCTCTTTGAATGTGTTGGAGATTACTTCTTGCAGAATATTATAACCATAGACTGAACATCTGTCACTAATAATGTATTCGAATTAGATTTCAATGCTTGCTTTCAAACCTGAAAACGGCTGTTGATTAACCCAATCAACAGCCGTTTTCAGGTTACCATCAAATGATAATAGTACAAAGTACCAAAACTGAATATCACATCAAAAAGCAGATGCCTTATACGGAATAATTGTATGACATGCCTATAGTGTCTTAAACATGAGCATGCTTAAAAAATAAACCACAACCTAGAATACCAGCGTTAAGTGAAGAAATCTTACTATTTCCCTGGCAACAGAATAATGAAATTATTAGAGAAATATTTGTTATATTAGTCGAATGCATCACTGTCAAATTCACCGAAAATCAATTCACTGACAATCAGTCCATGGAATTTATTAAAAATCTATTAAAAATAACACTACAAATTTTTTTTAATGAATAATTAGTATCCAATATTATGTACAACTTCACGTAATTATTCAGAAATGGTAACATTTTGATCCCACCCGGCAACAACTCTTCTCAACGTTTCTGCACTATCCCGATAATTTTTCTTTAACGAGCAGGTTCCTAGCCGCTAGTATATTTCTCTATGCGCACCTGGTTTAGACTCTTCTTTTTTTATACCAGAAATAAATTTCCAGATATTGGGATGGACTGCAGATAGCAGTTGCTGGAATCCTCTGTGCCATTCTTCATTGTTGATCTTGGTTTTGGGAAGCCCTTGAAGAACACCATCAAAGCAATTCTGCATTGCATGTTCAAACATTGGAAAACGGCGACCCTGACGATGCCATGGACGCCCAATCTACATGTCTTCGAAGTAATCAATGACAGACAAAGCATTCAAAGCTTTAAAACAAAATCAGCATCATTCTCGTATATTTCTTTCAAGCCGCTTGCTTGTATTTTTGGCCAAATATACTGGCCAAAATGGAAAAAAACAACCACGATAAATTACAAGAGGATATTTGCTGTTTAACGCGTTTTACCATTGACTTTCGAAGTCGGTCATGATGGTCCCAGGAACATCAGCAGGCTCGAACTCCTTCACCTTTCTCAATCGACGATTATACGTTTTTTTCTTCTTGTCTCCCAGCAGCACCTACACCAGAGGGACAGTGTAGTTGGCTTCCATTCCATGAATTGTATACAATTGCTCAAATAATGATGGAAGGGTCTTAAAGGTGCCATCGGCATGCCAGAGTTTTGAACGTCCAACGGTTTCTTTGTGTGGAAAATATGAGTATGCGGTCGTCTTCAGGACCAGAGTCGTATAGAAGAAACTCTTATCCTCGTTCAGTAAGTTAGTACTCCATAGGAAACACAATATCACGACGAAAAATTGGGACAGCTGGCTCAACATTTTCTCTTACCCGAGCATTTCTTATTGTGCGCTTCATGTTTGATACACTTGGTAATTTTGCCGAAGTACCTTGACTTGCTCCGATTGACGCGGTAGACACGATCTAAGTTGGCGCATCACGCGTATGTCTTGCTGTATCGCGGATAGCTGTAATTATCTTCTCTGCTTCCGCATGAGCTGCATCTCCCACATGATTATGTTCACCACTCTTATCAAGAATAATAGTGGCTTCAGTTATGACTCGCGCTCTGCATTTTATGCGTTGATATCCTTCGCAGCACCAATAAACCTTTTCCCGAACTTCTTTGTTTTTATAGTATAAAAAACCTTCAAAGAACAGTTTCCGCTTTCCTTTCTCATTGCTCACAAATTCCAATTCCATTTTGATTAAATTATCTGCCAAATTAAATTATTAAAACAAATTATGTCGGCTTCGAATAATTTTTAAATAAAACTAAATTCAATTAAGTATTAAAATTATTCGGTGAATTGATTTTCAGATTTTTGGTGAATTGATTTTCGGTGAACTCGTCGGCACCCAAAAATAATAATGGATACATTAGAACATTACATGATCAGATCTGTCAATGTTAAACTTATTCCAGTTTATAAAAGAAAGGTCAACTATTCACAAAGCTCAATAAAAGTCCTGTTCGCTGGAATTCGATGGTCAAAAATAATATTTTTGATATTCGTATACGATTTTCAATAAAGATTCTTTTTAATTTTTTACTCTATTAGTTTCTCAAAAATCTCTCTGATAATTAAATTTACTTTTGCACCGGCATCTAATAAACAATCTTCCAAAATACGTTCTATCTTCACTTTCACACTAGGTCGGCCCTGTATTCTATCATACAAAATATTTTCTGCTCTTCATTCATCTATTAACAAAAGTTTGATTTCTACTTTTTAAACTTTTATTTTCAATGGATCTCACTAAAGTCACTCCTAGCTTGTCTTCAAACATTCAATTCTTTAAAAAAATTCCATACTTTATCATTTGTACTTGCTTCCATTTTTTGAACATTCTTTCTATCGTCTGATACGTTTATAATATTTTATACGTTAGTTCTTCTATAAATAACTATACTTTGGGAGTCATTGATATTTTTTGATTTATTGTCCCGATTAGCTCAACTTCTAATGAGTCGTTGTTGATTCATTTTCTGTCGTTCTTATTTCTGCAACCTATTCCTCTGTTATGTTGGACACCAATTTTCGATTATCCCATCATCTCCTGTCTTCCATATCCATATAATGTTGTTGATAGTATCTGTATCTTTTGTAGTTATTGTCATTAGTTCTTTACTGTCCTATTCTCCAATTAGGTCTTTTATAACATCCCCTTTCTCTGTTACCTCTATTTAACATCTCTTGCATTCAATGTTTGCAAAGCTTCTTCTTAAGTGTTCCTGTTGTTCATAGTCATAGTATCTTACTGGTTTCATTTGAAAACAATTTCTTATTATGTGGCCTTCCTTTTCACATTCTAAACATTTAATTGATTCTCGTCGTCTACATACTTCACTAGTGTGACCTTCTTTCTAACAACTTCGAAATTTGAGTAGTTTAATGCCTTGAACATATTCGTTATTATTCATTCTACAATCCCTGTTTCTTTTTCTCTGTGTTTGTAGCTTTTGAATCTGTTTTGCATCACTTTGTTTCTTACCACATTCACGTCCCAAATTGTCTTTTAAGAGAGAGAAAAGGCTTCTTGACTGGATAACAAATCCAAAGAACTATGCTTTGATATTATTAAGAACACCAATTTTACTTTTTATATTTTTATTTAAACAACAATTTTGATTGTCCTCAAGACAATCTTTGTCAAAAATTTCGTACATTTGCATTCTAAACGAAATTGATTAATGAATTAATTCTCATTATTTTTTTAGCAAATGGGGAAATAAATATTGTAATAAAATATTCACTCAAAACTTATTGGATAATAATTAAAATGATAATTAATTATTTAAAAAATATTAATTTGATTTATTTATTAAATATTATAAAAATTAATCAACTTATTTAAAATTTTAAAATTATTTGAAATTAAAAATAAATTTAAACATTAAATATTTTCAGATAATAATAATTAAAATATTAATCATCCATCTGGGTAGGAGAGACACAATTATAAATCAACATACACATTCAAACACAAAACATCAAACATTCAAAATATTCCTCACAGATATATCAATAGTTTGGTGAGAATTAAACAACGTCAACAGAGTATTATTGTTTAACCCATACAAATTATTAGGTTGTTCGATATGAAACGGGTCAAACTTCACACCTTACATTTCAATCGCGTATAACTTAACTTTGAACTATCGTATGAAAATAAATAAGGTATTTCTTGACAGATAT
>MQRK01231842.1:46245-68222 GCA_001938485.1 Girardia tigrina
GTTACGACAAGGATCAGATCACTGAAGAGGTTCGAGACAATGCAGATGCTGCAGCTCAGAAAATGATGATGTACCAAAAAGAAAGTCGAGGGAAGAGATATTTCAGAGAGGGAGAGATGGTATTCGTCCGGGTGGATCCTACAAAGAGAAACAAGAACGATTTCCAATACGAAGGACAGTACAAGACCCTCAGGTTCATTTCGCCACACCAGGTTGAAATACAATTTTCGAATGGGGTGAAAAGAAGGCACATTGAATGGCTCAAACGTTGGCCGGGTTTTTAAAGAGGGGGAGAGTTATGTGTGATTGATTAATTATTAAATATTGTTTTGTTTTAATAACATATAGTTTTGTACACGGTTTAAAATATAGTTTTGATTTGATGGATTTTAATGAAACGAAAAACGTAACTAAAACAAATATTCACAAATAATTAAAGATTTAAATTTAAAATCGATTAAATTATTTAAAATCCTAAAAATTATTTCAAAATTCAAAGATTCTTATTTTTTTAAATTTATAATACAATTTTTTAAACTTTAATAATTTTGAAAATTATTATTTATTTGGATTTAATTACAAAACTTTATGACAAAATTTAATTTCAAAATTCTTATGCAAAAAAATTTTAGTTTAAAAAATATGATTTAAATATTATACTTTTTAAAGTGCTTGAATTATTTAACTTATGATGAAGAAAACGAAAAATTAACTAACTCCTCATAATAAAACTAACTAAAAATAAATAAATTATTATTTCAAAAATAAACAGTTAAAACAAAAAAAGTTACAATATTATGGAATTAAATTTTAAAAAAATTTGGTGGAAAATATCACATTATTCTTTTTAATAAATAAATTAATATTTTTTTCTTTCATAATAGTCCAATAAAAGTATAAGATTTAATAGAAATTTATATTATCATTTAATATTTTAAAAAATAATTTTGAATCTATCTGAATTCATGATCAAGTTGAATAATTACTTTCTGTTTTTTTTGTTAAAAAGAAAAAAAGTCCAGTTTTTTTTAGTTATTCCAAAAGATCAAAAGAAAGATTAAAAAGATCAAATAAAATATTAAGTATAATGAAAAATAAAATGAAACATCTGAATAACAATTTTCTATAATGTTTTAAAGTCTTTTGTTTCAGTTTTTGTACTATAAAGAGTATAAATGAATAATATCTTTTTTAATATAATAAATAATAACTTTATATTTAGTCGATTATAATAGAGTTAAAAATATTCAAGGTTAAAAAGAATGCAAATATATTTATATAATGTAATGAATTAAAATCTTATTTAATTGGAAATTTTTCAGTTAATGCTTTATTTTTCAGGATTTATTTAGATATTAATGACAAAATTTTTTATTTATTTTAATAAAAGTTTTTAAGAATTGAGTAAGCCTTAATAATGACAGCCTCAATAATGAATCTCGGGGTCAACCAGGAACGCATATAGACAATAACGAAATGAAGATAACCATGGAGTCAGATCCATCCAAAAGTGCTCATAATTTGTCGCTTATGTTTGTTGCATAAAAGCAAACAATAATGAATTACTTGGCTGAAATTGGTAAATTGAAAATTTTTCATAGATGGATTCCATATGAGTTGAATAAAAATCAGAAACAAAAGCGTTTAGATATTTGCTTGATGATACCTCTTAGTCATAAATGTAATTACTTTTTAATCGATTCGTCACTTGCGATGAAAGATTGGTCCAACATGATAATTACTACTGTTCAGCAAGCTAAGTGCACACGAATGAAACCTCAAAACACAGTTCAAAGCTCTACATCCATTAAAGGTAGCTCATTTATGTTGTTTTATGGTCTATTGCAGGTAATAATAATAATCATAATATTCATAAAAATTCATTATGACTTTAAATATGGTTTATCCATAACAACAGATGTATATTGCTACCAAATTGGAAGATATGATGTGGAAACTCAAAAAACATAAGATGCATTTGGTAAACACATCTTGCACCTACAATACGAACCATATACTGCACTTACGACCGTGAAAAACTAAAGAAACTTGGGTGGGAACTTCTACATCATTCAACATACTCAACAGACCTAGCCCCATTGACTACCATTTTTTCCTCAATTTCAGCAACATTTTAATAGGAAAAAATTTCAATTCTAAAAATGACTTAAAATTTAGCTTCCAGGATTTTATATTGGGTTCTTCGGAAAGTCATTTCATTTTTTTTGTATTAAAGTAAAGACAAATTTTTATGACGAATAAATATTTTATTGAAATACATATTGACCATTGTGGTCCAATACCTTCTTCCATCTTCCTGGCAGTGACATGATTCTACGTTCATAACATATTTGTTCTTTGCTGCTAAAAAACTTTTCCAGGTGATTTTTAACATCTTCATTTGATCCAAAAGTGTTACCATCTAAATAATTTTGTAGACAACGGAACAAATGATAATCAGAAGGTGCGAGGTCTGGAGTGTATGGTGGGTGAGGCATGATGTTCCATCCAAGCTGTAAAAGCTTTTGGTGAGTTACCAAACTGGTATGAGGTCTGGCATTATCTTGGTGAAACACTTCACCTTTTTGTGTTTAATAAACAACACATTTAATTTGTCCAGCTGATGACAGTAGACGTCCGAATTGATCGTAGTTTTGTCCGGAAGAAGGTCATAAAATACGATTCCTTTGAAATCCCACCAAACAGAAAGCATCACTTTTTTGATGAATGCCAGCTTTCGAAGTGCTTTGAGCAGGTTGATCTTTTTTACTCCAGATCTCTTGCGTTTTACATTATTGTAGACTACCCATTTCTCATCTCCAGTGACGATGCGCTTCAAAAATGGATCATTTTCTTGGCGTTTGAGAAGCATATCGCAGATGTCTAAACGACAGCATAAATTTCGTTCGGTAATGAGGAATCCATATGTCGAGTTTTGATGTAAAACATAGGCGCTTCAAATGATCATGGACGGTCGAATTAGTTAAATGTAATGTCTGAGCAATTTCACGAGTTGTTATTCGCCGGTTTGAATCAATTAATGCTTTTATTATGTCTTCGTCGGCCTCATCGGGTCTTCCGGAACGTGAAGAATCTTCAACATCAAAATTTCCGGATCTAAATTTTTTAAACCAGTTTTGGCATTAGCGTTCTGTCAACACATCTTCTCCATACACTTCGCATAATTTTCTTTATGCTTGTACATCATTTTTACCTTTTCGGAAGTAAAAAAAGTAATACATGTCGTAAATGCTGATTCTTGCTTTCCATCTTTTATAGGTCAAAAATCAAATATAAATGTTTTTAATTATTCCAAAATTTTCCAAATCTAACCTTGATTACCAACTGCTAAAATAAATAATATAGTCAATGATTATTAATGAAAGTGACAAATAGCAAAAGTGAGCTTATAATATGAAAGTATACTTTGATGAATGAAATAAATATTTGTATAGGTAAATTATCAATAAACTTTGACTTTGGTTCTACAAATTTCATACTTAACTACTTAATAATTAAACAAAAATGTTTAAAAAATATTTCTTGGTGAGTCGTTTTATTTGATTTTAGTTTTTCATTTTTCAATATTGTATCCTTATAAATTCTTTGAGTTGTTTTTGTGATATTTTTTTCAATACTTAATTTTAAAACCCAAATCTTTTATTCTTTTACATTAAACATTTTATGAATTATTTTCTGTAGTTCTTCAAAAGCGTACAAAAGCAACACCCTAAAAGAAATCCAATTCATTAGAAAAATAAGCTTATAATTCTTTTTTAATCAAATATTTTAATTAAAACATTGAAAAGAATAAAGAAGGGTTTTAATAAAAATATTGAAGCTACCGTCTTCATAAAAAGAATATGTAATAAAAAAAAGAAAATAATCATGAAAAATTACTTAAAAATAAAAATAGTATTTCCGAATTGCTTACTGAAAAAATTAAAATGTTTTCATCTTTGTATTTTGAGGTGATAATTTTTTTTTAGTTTAGTTTTTTTCGTTTTGATTAAAAATGTCTTTAGAAATCTTTAATTATTTTATCATATCATAACTAAAAAAATTGTAAAAAGAAATTAATTAACTTTTTTTTAAGTAAACCAAATTATTTATAAAGCTTTTCTCGTCTCTAACGAATGGAATTGAAATAATCGCCTCTGTTTTTAGATGATTAAAATCTAAAAAGATAACCCTTTTAAAAAATTTATATTAATAGTTGATAATTAAAACAAAAAACTTTATGCTTTTAATTATTCTCAAAGTGTAATTATCTGAACGTTTTTATCTGATATTAAAATAGACAACAACCATTACAAATTTTATCAAAGAAGAAATTAGTTTTTATATTTATTAATAATATTCTTATTTTTTCATTAATTTTTTTAGGTTATAAAAATTATGGAAAAAGAATACTTATGCGTATGTTGAAAATTATATGATTTTTATGTATATTATTAGCATATTTTGTGCGGGAAGAAAGTAAATTTTCTTTCATTTTAATAAATTGTTGTCAATAATTCAGATGGATTTTTAAAATTAAATTGTTTGCCAATAAAAACATTCAAATTCAAAATTTGAACTAAAAAAATTTACTTCAATAACGTCAATGTAAAATAAATAGATTTAATACGTTCGTTTCAAATTAAATTTCAACAACTTTAATCAAATTTCGTATTAAAAATTAAGTAAAAAATAGTCGTAATTAAATTGAAATTCATAAAAAAATGCGAATTTCGTTTCGTTAAATATTTTCTTGCAACAACAAAATAAAAAAATGCACTTTCAAATAAATTATTTTTGTCAATTCAAACCTTAAAAATTTCAAACGTATTTCAAAATTAATTCAAAAATTTCGATCGTCAGACTTACAGAAATAAATTCGAAGAAAAGCTTATTTTAAAAATCAGTCTATGCTGACGAAGTTCACTCTGATTAGTCAACCAATCTCTTCCCATTAAAATCTTATGATCGAAATATGACTCAACTATTTCATTTCACTTACAATTTGGCAAACCAACTTATTAAAAAATATTATTTTCTGTTTTTATATACCGTGTTCTCCTTATTACAAGCCACTCATGCTTTCTTCTTCCATTTTGTAAAAATATTTAATACCACATTACCGTTTGTTGTTTTTTATCTCGTAATTCGCTTATTACAACACCATCAAAACTCAATCTCTTTCAAATTCAATTCACTAGCCACCAGAAAATATTTTGTAAAAAAATCAAAGTATAAAAAACACGTTTTTTTAATCATTTACTTTTAAATATTTTAAAATTTTTTTTTGAAGTGGTGGAGTGTTTTGAAAAAAAAGTAATAATAATTATTTTTATCAAAATATCGTGTTTATTTAAATAACATACATCACACTTCATAAAAAATACATAAATATTATTGTTTTTTTTAAAAGCAAAAAATGACTCACCCAGGCCCGATAAAAAACTATATAATTGAGTTTAAACTGAAAATTCTAGAAGAACTTCATTCTTCTAACCAAACGTTGGCTGCGTTTTGTAGTGAAGTGTCCTTAAATCAACAAAATTTGACAAACCAACTTATTAAAAAATATTATTTTCTGTTTTTATATACAACAAAAAAAATAAAAAGTTTTTTGGACACCATTTGGTCCCAAACCAATAAATAATAAAAAATTAAATATATGAAGAATTAATAATAAATATTTATAATATCATTTCCTGACGATCGATAACAATAATCGATCAATATTAAATAATTTCAATACAAGCAACCTAACTTAAATTACGAGATTACTGTCGCTGACATTTAACAATATCAATGTAGACAGTTAAGAATATCATTTAATTAATTATGCATTAAAATGAACAAATAATGTAAGTATATATTTATTTATATAACAGATTCTTACAAAGTATGTCAACATATATTATCTAATCCCCATATACGTCAGACCTGGAGAAGCATTGAGCTAAGAAACTCTTGCAATGTCTTGTACTTCCCCATATCTCTGGTACCTATATATAATACCTCTTGCCGCAGATCGGCTTATTTCTAATTGTTTAGCGAGAAATTGATAATCTTCTCCTCTGTTGAACGCTGCAACCAACCTTTCCTTATCAATTACAGATACTCTGTCAAATTACAGTTACTTTTYTTAATTAAAAAATTGAGAAAGTTACGATTTTCTACGGTGTATTCTTTCTGGTAATGTTAAATCCTCTGCTGGGTCGGTAGTCTCTCCAGAATCGCTCGAAATTTCCACGAGATGGTATATCATTTTTGATATTCTTAAATGACCAAATTATTGTTAAATGTCTGTAAAATTATGTGTGTTTGTTGTACGTGTATGTATGTATTTGAGTGTAAGTTATGTGTGTTTGGGGGTAGACTTTATTTTTCTATATTATTTGATATTGTTAAGTGTCTATGATATTCTTAATTGTCTAATTTGGTAAGTGTGTCTTGTTTTTCATTGGATAATTGATTAATTCTTTGTATTTTAGATTATAGAATTATTATTAACTGTCTACATTGATATTGTTAAATGTCAGCGACAGTAACAATATTTTATGTAAATTTGCCTGTGATAACTTACTTGTTGGAATATTTATTCGTGTTGGAATACTTATGCGTGACTTGAAGGACGGGTGTTATTATTCTATCAAACAATGTCTATTTCTACCGCCATCCATCAAAATTTCGTTGTATTTAATTCACTCCAGAATGTAACAATCCAGATTATAAGAAATTTCCATAGTGAAGAAAACTAAAATATCCAAAACCGTTATCAATTTCTCTCTCTGTCAGTATACTGTGAGTAAACATTGTTTAGTTTCCCTATCAGCCACTTTCTTGTTGTCGTGAATTTGTTCCATCTTCTTTTTCATCTTTCTGTTGTTTGTTAAAATAAAATACTTTGAAACAATTACTTTTTTTTATTTATTAGTTAAAGGTAATTCTAACAAAAGAATCATTCTTTCGTTAGAATTACTTTTACATGTAGAAAAATGCTTGATTTACGAATGGCAAAACGTTTGAAGGCCTATGAAATTAAATTTAGAAATTCTGCAATGCAAGAAAGAACATCTAGAATCGAGGATGGCGGAATAAAAGTCCTCCTTCCAATGTTTGAGTGGATTGGTTAAGTGGATAAATAAGCCATTCAAAGATTATTTAAGAGAAGAAATTAACAACTAAATTGAATATAAAATGGTAAGAAACACCCGAGGAAATCTAACCAATTCTACTATCGATGAAATTAGAGGATGGATTACTACAGCATGGACCATGGTCACCTGGAGATAATACAAAATGGTATTCTTGCATCATATTTAATGTCTGGTCAAAGCATTTTAGAAAAATTAATTTATCAACATCAAATTTATGGTGAGAAAACTAAAAATACAACAACAGAACAAGTCCGTGAATTGGAGAGATTTGTCGAGGATGTTAACTTGCCTGATGAACCTGTTGATTTTGAATAAATTTTGTTATTTATCGTTCGACTTATTTGTTGAAGTTATAAGATATTATATTTATCATGCTTTTTGTTGATATGTTAAGGTGATATATTACATATAATTCTAATATACGAAATTTTATTTAAATTTTTAATAATTTTTTATAAAATATTTTTATTAATTAAAATTAATACGTGTCACTAACTCATTACAAGCTACCATCGCTTTTTTTGTCAAAAATTTAATACAAGCCATGGCTTGTAATAGGGAAAGCACGGTACTATTATTGTACAAAAAGATAATGCAAAATAAATCAGCAATTCATAAAATAAAAAAACGATTAAAAATAAAATCCAAATTTAAATTAAAAGATTGTCTTAGGGTAGGACAGGAAGAAAAATGTTGATTATATATTATAATATTTAATATAAATTTATTTGACACTCCGAAACACTGTTTATTTTATCAACAATAAACAAGGACTTTTTCCATTCACTCATAAATTAAAGTGACTAAATTTTCTTTTAGTTTTAGTTTTACTAAAAATCAAGTAAATTTACAATTCTAACATGTCGAGATCTTTAAGACTCTGTTGAGGATTAAAATAAAACTAATTATTTTCCTAATGTTTTCCCAAATCTAATTAGTCTTTATTTTACTTTCTTTCGTATAAAGTAAGCTGAAATATAATTAATTATTATTAATTCATTAAGCTCAACATCAAATTGAACAATCAATAAATAATTTATATTGTGTTTAAATATTTTCTTAAATTTTAGATAATTTAGTTTTTATTTATTTATATTATATTCTTTTGAAAAAAATAAAAAAAATTTAGAACAATATTTTAAAAAAAGCAGTTGTTTTTTTGCCCTTTAGAAAATAGTATAATTTTTGTCAATACTAATTTGTTAGTTAAATCAATATTTGAATTTATAAACAACACAATGAATATTTTTTATTATATACAAATTTAAACAAATATTCACATTTCTTTAACTAATAATCATTTCATTAATTTAAATAATCTTTTATTTACCCTAAAATGTTCTAAAAACTTTAAAATAAAAAAATATTTATTTCAATCATTAATTTAAATTAATTTTTTTTTTAATTTTTAAACTAAAATTGTTTCAAAAATTATATTTAAATTTGAATGTTTAAATCAACACTGTTCCGCCCGACCCTCAGTTTGTCCCGAGAATCAGACAGAGGTAGCATTATTGCGTAGTACACTTTGAATCTCACTGTCGTGCTGGGCCCATTTCAAATACTATGAACAAAAAGGTGATTTGAAATGACAAATTCTCTCGATATTCGAAATTTTAATAAACCCTATTGAAATTGTCAATACTTTCGTGAAGTAATATTGAGCAAATTCGATTTAAATCACTCTTTTTCCAATTTTTTAAAAAATGTTAATTTTATTTACTGATAATCAATTAAATTCAAATATTCATATAAATATTTAAAAAATGACGACAATGAATTTTTAAAAGTCAAAACATTTTCGTCAAAATATATTGTGATTAATTTCGACGGATCGACCGTCATCATCAGACTGAATTAACAATGATATACTCGCGTTTATATATCAAAGCAATGTTTATGTAATCATTATGTCATTTAAATCATGAAAATACTTTCAATAAAGTTGAAGAGGATGGTGTTTGGACATTGATTTTGGGATCAAAAGATTTGATCAACAATACTTCACACATCACCCTCTCCCAGTAATTATCAAAGTGTGAACACAAAATCTTAAAATGTAAATTATTAATTTACGTTTTAAGATTTTGTGTTCACAATTTGATAATTACTGGGAGAGGGTATTATATTAAAAAAATATTTGACTTTTAAAAATTCAAATATGTTCGTATCTTTCTCTTATCAAAAAACAAATGATGAATTTAAGAAAAAAGTATTATCAACCTTCTAACATACAAGTTTTTAAAAAAATAATATTTTTCTTCAAATTATACGCACTCAAGAAAAATAAATTCTCAGTCACATAATTCACTCAAATCTTTAAAGTTGATATCACAAAAATATTTCGTCAAAACTCAAAAAAAGCTCAAGAATTCGTTTAAAAGATAAAACTATTCTAACAACAAATCTTTGATGCAACGAAATTGCAATCGTCCTCAAATCCTTTTTTTTGACCATGTCAAATCCAGAGTTAAATTTGAAAATATGGATTTCGTCAACCAATCGATCTTTCTTCGTTGAAGTCAGACAATCACGTGACGTAAATTCTCACTGTTAGGGTTTTTTGTGGTGAACTTTAAATTTTTAGTAATATTTAAATTGAAAATCATATTTATAGTTAAGATAAGCCAAAATAATGTTTTACTAATTAAAATGATTTTTTTAATAAAATGAACTATTAAAGAAGTTTTCTGTATGTAAAATTAATTTTTAAAATAATGTAAGTTCTATAAAAAATAAATATTTTGTAATAGATCGAATGATTAAAGAGTTTACTATATGTAAAAGTTAGTTTTAAAATAATTTAATTTCTGTAAAAAATGAATATATTTTTAATTGTTTGAATGATTAAAGAAGTTTATTTTTAAGAAAATTAATTTATAATAGAAGTTATAAAAGTATGATTAAATAAAAAAAACAGATTGGGATTTAATTTCACTTAAAAATTGAAATCTATAGTTTATTATACTCAAAGTATAAAATTTAAATTAAATAAAATTATATATCAATATTTATATTTCAAATAGGATATCTGCTTGAGCTAAAAATGAAACATTGTTCCTAAAAATTGTTTTAATTTTAAAAATTGATGTAATGGTCATCTTAATATATTGACAATTACTTTTTTACTTAAATACAGAATTGAATATTCCATCCGACCCTCAGGTTGCCCCAAGTATCAGATGGTAGTTGCAGGGCTACGTAGTGGATCATTTTCATTGTACCGGGCTCGTTGAAACAATACATTATTCCTCTTTGAAGGATGAAAATAGTCAATCTCAAGCTGTACTATAGAATCATTCGAGTTCAGGAATTTGGTAAAGAGACTCCAAATTAAAATATAAATGAAATTACAAAGTTATAATAACATGACAATAATCCAAATGCTGAATATTTTTTATTATCTAGCAAAAAATACAATATCACAAAATTAACATTTTCTCATCAAAAAATCACATTCGATCACAGATAAATCTATTAATAATTCTTTTGATAATAATTCTTCACAAATTCAATTATTGTTCACAAAAATCAATCATAAAACCTTCGCAATCTCTTTTTAATAACAGCAAATCAATTTTTCAATCCAAATGATAGTCGATTGGCCAAAAATATTCAATAATATTTCGATTCCGACAATTCGCAATTATATCACAATCGATTAACATAATTTTCCAAAACCTCATCTAATTTTTACAGTCAAAACAATCCTTATTACTGTAAAAATGGATAATTGGGGAACCTTGAATTGGGGAACCTACAGCTGAGGTGTGCGGCCAATCATATTAATTACGAAGGGTGGTAGCAAAATCGAACAAAAAATGATCGAAACAAAGAGTCACGTGACTCTATTTGAATAAGAATTATTAAATTTTTTTTAATTATTTAATTTTTAAATTCATTTTTTTAATTTTAAATTTTATTTTTTTTTAATTTAATTATTTTTTATATTATTTATATATTTATTTACAGATATATAAAAAAAATAAGCAAACAAAGACGACTAAATTATCATAGATTGTCATTCAATAATTCTTTTTTTTTAACAGAGAGAGAGAGAATTGTCGGTTCGTAATTCTTTTCAGGAAGAAAGAGATTTTAAAGAAATTGTTTTATTACCTCGAATTTAAAAAAAATCCATATTTTTCCACTCCTTGTAAGATTTTTAAGGTTTTTAAAGTTTTTCTTGATTCTTGATATAATTTGTAGGTATAATGTTTTGATACAATTTTTGCTGACATTCTCGGATATCCCGAAAAACCTCTTAACATCGTATGATTTTCTTTCAAAATTTTCTTTTTTGTTGTGTTTCTTTACATTTTGAACCTCTTAAAAATAAGTTAAAAAGGTATAAAATTAGCTTTTGACATATTTTAAATTCAATATTTAACTTAAGTACAATTATTCAATTATTAAAAAAAATAATTTTATCAGATGAAAATTGTAATTTTTTTGACACATCAATATTTAAAACTGATATTATAAATGATGTGGTTTAATATATAAAATGTATATATGTTTTGATCTTATACAGAAACTATTTGATCGTACAACGAAGTGCATTCTAAAAATATCAAATAATGTCAGAATATTTAAACTTGTTTATTCTAAAATTGAAACGCCATAAATTTTTGTTATCGTTTCATACCCGTCTTATGTTTGCTTTTTAGTTATCTTTGAGTTCAATGAAAGCTTTACGAAGTCCTCAGTACACGTTGTACGTAGCGAAGACATTATTTCTTTTACTCTTTGACTTTATCTTTTCATGATAAATCTAAAGTTATTTTTCTACTAAAAGAAAATCTCACAGTAGTTTTATTTTTAACTTAAATTTGTTTGTTTCATTTAAATAGGCGTCTGATGTTTTTATAAAATAATGAATCGTTTTCTTCTGAACAATATTTAAAGACGGATTTAATCATCTATTTTTATTGCTATTCTAAATCCATCCATATATATATGCCACACCTTTATGTTTATGGAAAGAAACTCATTAGTATTAAAATGTATTTTTGTTGTAAGTATTCTAATTTAAAATACAATCATATTAAATAAATTTTGAAGCTTAAAATTTTTCATATAGATATCTTAATTGGTGTTATCAAAAATTTTCTTTTTAAAAAAGGTGCAAGATTGTTTTTGAATCTTTTTTTCACAAAGAAGACGATTAGAAAGTTGACAAACATTTTGTTCCTTAAGAAGAACCCTGTAAAAATTAACAAGTAGTCTTAAATTAGAAATATGAACTTCTTCAACAAGACCTTTATTTTGCTTCCTTCAGGTTCAAAATAACTTATGGATCATTTTAAACGCTTCCTTTTTTACAGAAATTCTCTCAAAAAGATATTATATGATTCGACAAATAGAGAAGTCATTCTATTCTCATAATATGCTTGTTTAAAATGCTTTAATAAGAAGTAAAAGACGTTTTGTGTTTTATGGAGTGTCAAATTACCTTACTGACACCAAAACATGTCAAATTTGCAAAGCTGTAGGAATAATAATTTTTTATATTTCATTTTTATTAAGAACATTTAGACAAGTCTCGTTTGAATTTTTATTATAATCACATTTAGAGTCATTATGACTCTCAGAAAGTCTTTCATCGTTTGTCATCCTTCTAATTGGTTTTCTTATTTCTGTTTTTAATCATGAATATTCGAACAATTTTTCTAAATCATTTTTTAAAATATTCAACTTCTAAAAAATACTAATTAAAAATAATAATTTTTACCACTTCTCAATAAATCCCAAAATATTAAAAATGTTTAAATTTAAATTTTACTAAAAAAATATTAAACTTAATTTTAATTGTTAAATTAAAAATATGAACTTATCAAATGATTATTTTAATTATGTTCGAATAGTCAATCACTTTAAATTTAAATAAAACAATACCAATTTCCATCTGGGTGGGAGAATCACCATTCTAAATTCAACATACTTAAATCAACATACATCATCACTACATTTACACATTCAAACAATTTAAAATATTCCTCCCAATTTTATTAAATGTTTTAACAAAATGGAGACAATATGTGAATATTGAAACAAAGGTGAATACTTGAATTTGGTTTTTGAAGTAATCTCAGCTTTTATCTTTGAAGAGTAGCCAGGAGGAACATTACAAAGGTAAAAACTGATTTTTAATTACTTAATAATAATTTTCACATGAAAAATCTTTGTGCTACAACAGAAACTATTTTTATACTGTAAACTTTGAGTCATGTATTGCGTAGACCTAAGGTGCTTAGAAATCCAGATTCGATATGTTTAAATTTTGTTGCAGATTTTAATCTATGAATATTCTGAATATTGAAATCTGTGAAGAGCAACCTCTCCAAACACATAACTCAAAATTTCAAATGAAAGTTTAAAATTTAAAACTTTAAAAGCGAAATCTGTTGTTCTGCGCCAATTAACTAAAAAAGATCTAAAATTATCAAAAATTTTAATGATCCCAGTTAAATTTCTTGACAGCGGTGCTATGCATCTCTCTACATGATTAAATACAGATCCATGGAGTGCATTTGTCGCTATAAACAAATCATCTAAATTTTGCTTTATTAAATAAGGGATTTGAATTTCATTGATTTTTTGGTGCTTGGATCTTTGGGATAACCATCATTTTATAAAATTATGATATGCTTACACACACCTTCCAAATTGAACATTAAACTTTTGAAGCAATTATTTTCATAGTCTTTCAAATCTCGTACATGTAAATAGACTTTGAAAATTGTACCAGATGCTGTTGCTGTATGTTGGTCATGAAAAATGAATACATTTTCTAAAAAAATATTGTTAAAAACCGTATTAAAGTAAAGGAAACCGTTTAAAAAAGAAAGAATATACTTTTTGAGAACTACCTTTATGAGGGGTTAATTTAAATTTTTATCTCGCCTGAATAATTTATTATTTTTTAATTTAAAGGGTAAAATATTTTTATGTTAATATGCTTATTCAATACTTTAAAATTAAAAATGATATAATAAACAACTATTAAAAAATCAAAATCGTTTTAAAAATAAAATATTTTTTAATGTGTTTTTAAATATTTTAAAAAAATTAAAAATGATATAATAAAAGAAAATCATAAAAAATAAAATATCTATTTAAAAATAAAAAATATGTTTTAATGTATCTATTAAATATCTTGAAATTAAAAATGTCAAGAAAACTAAAATATTAAATATTTATTTATAAATAAAAATATTTTTAATAAGCAATTTTAAATAAACTTTGAAATAAATTTTGAAAATAAAGTTTAAATAATTTTTGAAATAAATTTTCAGGATTTTAAAAATTAAATCGAAAAGAATTTAATAGATTAATTTGGGTCGAGATAATTAAATTAACAGGAAAATTGTTTTAAAGATGTGAATTGTTATAAGAATAAATTTTGGTGTTTAAAAAAATGAATCCTGATATTGAGGTTGCAACCACTTCTCACAACCTTATTTCAAAACCGTACAAAAATGACTGCGTAAAAAGAGATTTCAGTGTATTTACATAAAACATAAATACTATGAACAATGTATATAAGCAATTAATATATTATTTAATGTTAGAGAATAAATTTCAAAAGAATTTCGAATAACTTTCAATTTGAAAACTTTTTATTTCGTATTGCAGTGACAGATGATCTTTAAAATTTATCTTCATTTAGACACATCTTTAAATTTTCTGATTACAATGAAAATGAATTTGTGGTTACAAAAAAAATTCTCGCTCTCCTCGCTATTGGGTGTAACATAGTGTAGCAGTGTACGAGAAACCCAATCCCCTTTTAGTGTTGCATAATTTGAGAACGCCCCCTTATCTTATCTAGCTTAGATTTACTAGCAAACATGTACCAGTGTATTTTCAAAAGTTTTTGGACATCCAAAAAGAAACACATTTATTAACGCAAAAAGCAATAAGAGAATCAATCAATATTTACCTAGCTATCAACGGGATTTAATAAAGGAAGACGCATCTAGATGGTTCAGAAAAAATTAATAATTTGTTGATCATATCTTAAAGATTGCAACCCATTCTTTTCGAAGTGCATCTAGTAAAATATCTGAAGATTAAGGCTTGTTCTTCCTGCTGTGAAGACCTTGATCAAGAATAAATCAAATATGTTCTATTTTGACTTACGTAGGTGATTGGAAAGTCCAATGAAGTCATGAAATTTATATTTGGTGCATCTAGGCTATGGTTGTTCTGACAGAATGGGCAGGTGGGTGATTAAACTTAAATAAAAGGGTGTGTTCTTCAAGAATTCTAGTGTCATAAAGAATAAAAAGACCATCTCAAGGAATTTTGTGTAAGCCAATGACTTAACAAAACTCTTATAATGTATTAATTTGAGTCTTCCATTGAGCTAAATTTCCCCAAACCATTACATTGTGACTACGGCTAATTGTTGATTCCAGACATTTAACATTAAATTCTTGATCTGGTCAACGCCGCTCCCAGACACAACAGCTTTTTAAATCCTAAAATAAGCTATACCAGAAAGGAAATAACTTGTAAATCGTTTCTTGAACTCATTGCTAGCAATGCATGATATTATTAGGGTATAACAGTGACTTTTTACGTGCTATTTTACCAACTTAACCAAAAATTTTCAGATGTCTACCCTCAGTAGCCTGATTTAATGTTCTTAACATAAAACAAAAAAATAGGCGAAGGTCTTGGAGGTTCCTATATCAATAAGTTGTTACAGACTTCCAGTTTCTAGTTAACTTCAAAAATATATTCCATTGTGTGTTATTGCTGGAATGTTTATAAAATTTAGATTTTTGTTATAAATATATAAATATTATACATGAATAGAAAATAATTTTTATTGTAATAAATTAAGGATAAATTTGAAAATAAATGATAATTACACATAGTATATTTTCCATTTCGTATTTTTAAGTAATTGTTATGATGAATATTAATATAATTAACCTTTCATTGACTCTCTTTTCTATCTACATTATAATAAATTTTTAATAACTTGTGTATTATTGTTTGTAAAATAGAAATGACGATCTTTTGTTTCAATTTGGGCATTATTTTATATAAAATTGATGCAATATTTTTACTGTGTGAATGGATTCAAACAAACTAATTTTAGAACTCATTTTCCTTTGAAAATAAACTTTGTGGTTAATATAATTATCCTATAATGTGGTTTCTGATATCCGAGGAACGAGGAATTTAGGATAACAAATTTAATTTTTAAAGGCTCAAATAATTTTTAATATGTACAACAGATTTTTACAAATATGTTACTATTGAGAATATAAAGAAGAAGAATATTCCCTCTCAAAGGCATATACAGAACAATCTCTCATTGACCAGAGAGACACTAAAGGTTCTGATATCTTTGTTAAGACATTGACAATAAAAAATTACTGGATGAAAGCATATTTAAATTAACATTTGACTCTTTATTCATTGCTCAAACATTTAAAAAGAGCTTGGGGTAAAAGAATTTAGACTTCAAAGATGAAAATTTTCAATAAATAATAATTAAAGTTAATATAAATATGAATATTATTTAGCATACTGGTAAATAAATAAATAAATAAATAAATAAATAAATAAATAAATAAATAAATACATAAATAAATAAATACATAAATAAATAAATACATAAATAAATAAATACATAAATAAATAAATAAATAAATAAATTTATTCATTCATTCATTCATTAAAATAATAAATATGAAAGTAAAATAATCAACTAATGTAATCTAACCTGTGAGTGCAATGTAATGGTTATCACAATGTTTCACAATTTTGCTGTTCTTTAATAAATGATATTTTCTTGAACTGATTTACACTATAATCTCATACCTTAACAGGTCTTAGAATACGTATTCGTACATAGAACTTGTATTTCTTGTCGCTAGTCATGTTAATAATATATACAAATATCTGGTCCATTGGCATAAATTACTTTTTTCATCTGAAAAAATAAATTTCCTCAAAAAGATTCCTTTTTTTAAAATTTATTTTAGTTAATATTAAGGTAATTACTGTTAGAAATTTTTAAAATGTTTAAATTTCTTAATTTTCTGATATTTTCTTAGCGATTTACTCACGAATCGGCATACCACTGATTTACTAATATTTTTGACCGACTTATTTATTATACTTATTATGAGGGGTTAATTTGAAATTTTTATCTCGCCTGAATAGTTTATTATTTTTTTAATTTAAAGGTAAAATATTTTTATGTTAATTTGCTTATTAAATATTTTAAAAAATTAAAAATTATATAATAAAAGAAAATCATAAAAAAGTAAAATATTTATTTAAAAATAAAAAAATATCTTTAATGTATCTAAATAATATTAAATATCTTAAAATTAAAAATGTCAAGAAAACAAAAATATTAAATATTTATTTATAAATAAAAATATTTTTAATAAGCAATTTTAAAATTTTATTTTGAAAATAAAGTTTAAATAATTTTTTGAAATAAATTTTCAGGATTTTAAAAATTAAATCGAAAAGAATTTAATAGATTAATTTTGGTCGGGATAATTAAATTAAATTAACAGGAAAATTTGTTTTAGAAATGTGAATTGTCATAGTAATAAATTTTGGTGTTTAAAAAAAATGAATTCTGATATAGACGTTGCAACCACTTCTCCCACTTATACTTAGACTTATACGATTAGACTTATACTTATTTATTTCACTGAAATCTTCATGAAAATTCTTCTATCTCCATAATTAGGTTTGAGTTTTCTACCAGACTTGAGAATAGCCTTATCAATATTTTTTAATAATCCTTTTATCATTCGGGAAATGTTATACAATTTTTTCAATCTCTGGCTTTTAGGAATTAAAAATGTTATGAAAATTTTTGATATAAAGTTAAATTAAATATGTAAAAATTAAAATTTATAAATAATTAAATATGTAAAGTTTGAAAAAAGAAATTACTAAAATTAAGAAGATCTAATTAAATTGTTAATAATTAAAATTTTTTGAGAGTTTTAAATATAATATAAAAATTAAAATGTATAATTTTTATGTGTAATGATTTTTAAGTTTTAAACGACTTTTGTAAAACGATTCTTAAACGATTAAATATTTTAAAAATTTATCGTAATTTAAAATTAATTTATCAAATTAAAATAAAAAAATCAAATATTATTATTATAAGTATTTTTATTTATATCGGTTTAAGATTTATAAAAAAAACTTTTCTCAAATAATAAATTTGTTTAAATACTATATTTAAACATTTTTTTGGATTGTATAATAAAGTTTGGATGTCTGAAGTAACTCTTAATAATAATTCCGAGGATGTTCCATGAACCTTTAACACTGGCTGTTTGAATAATATTATCCAAGTTAATATTATGTCCAAGTTGCTTACATTTATAGCAAATTAGATTGCCGCTGAGAATTTTCATAACGATTTACCCTTGTTTGTACCAGATTTCCGTTATGTGGCATACGGGGTTTTGTAAAGGAACACCTTCTACCGCCACTAACCTCACTTTGTTCTTAAGAAACGATCTTTCCATCATCAACGTTTTGTACCGCTCACATTGAACTTTGTGTGATGTACTTTTTAATTTCTAAATACCTGCGACTATTTTCAACCATATCGGTTAAATCTTGATCGCCGGCCTGCTCTAAATTCAATTGCAACTCGAACGGCAATCCAGTCATAAAGGCTGCCTTGGTCAGATCGTCGATTTTTGATGCCAACATCTTTACTTGAGAAAAGTAATCGTCAATAGTTTGTCCTTCGTAATATTTCAAATTAATCAGTTGACTGTACGCAGATCGTCTGGTTGCTTTGTTTCTTTTCATCCAATTCCATGTATATATTTAACGGAACATCCGTCAACAAAGAAGGAAGATATGGGGCCCGATCCAAAATCCCCTGGATTTTCATAATCATCTTGAACTTTTTCTTCCAAATTTCAAAACTGCCGTACTCAATTAAATTTCTCCAAATGATCGAGTATAATTTTTAAATCGCTTATCATTGCCCGGATAGCTTGTAACAACGAATAACAAATCTATAAAATTTATTTTTCAACAAAAAATACTTTTAAATAGATATTATTTAAAGAAATAATTATCCATATTTTTTCATGTTAAATATTTCATTACATAAATAAATTTAACATGTAACAATCTTCATAATTTTAATAATTTATTGTTTTAAACGTTACATATTTAATTATATATAAATTTTAATTTGTACATATTTAATTTAACCTTCTTTCAAACATTTTCCTAGCATTTTTAATTCCTAAAAATTGTTAATAACGACATCAGTTACGTGTATGTCTTTTATAATACCCTATTAATTTATAATGTTACATTATAATGAATCATCACGGTTTATATGTTTTCCCCCGATCCAAAAGTTGCCTCAATGTTTGGACGTTGTTAGCAGAGGTGTGCATGGAAATTTGGACCTCGAACTCGATGTGTTTGGCTCGTTTTGTTATGTTGATTGGAGTTCATTATTTTTTTTTTATTTTCACACAAATCAAAGTCGAGGAACGCTTATTTCAAAACCAACAAATGGCAGATCGTTTTGTTAACAAATATATTCATATCGCTCAAATATGTCAGGTCCCAGAAATATTCGAATCGTTCAAAATATATCAAATTACTCAAATATATCAATTCGCTCAAATAGAAATTTGAATCGAAAAAAAATCGTCCAAAGACAAATTGAAACACAGAAATATCCTAAATTAAAATTATCAATCTCCAAAACAATCGTTAAAAATAAAATCGTAAAAAGTGGCACGATCGTCTTAAAAAATTCGAATCGACTACTCGCTCTGATTGGCTGGTCAGTTTGCAAGTTCAAAAACAATCTCTCTCGCTATTCAACATTGCGGCACAAACTGCTCGGCTCAGTTTCAAAAATAAAATGTGACTCGATGAGTCATAATAAGTCAAAACAACAAAAAAGGTCTTTGTTCATTTTAAATTTTAAAATGATGAAATTATATACAAACAAAATTAAAATTTTATTTAATGTTATTTTATCTTTTTTTTAATTATTTAATTTAAATTTCTTTAATTTTAATTCTTTTAAATATTCAATAAAAGAGAATTTTTTGGACATTAATAGATGAATTAAGTGATTTAATCAATAATACCTCACAAATGACTCTTTCCCAATATTTTTTAAAATTACTTTACAATATTTTATAATTAGTTCTTTTTGCCTGAGATCTACAAAATTTTTTTAATATTGTGTACTTATTTTCAGAATTATTGGGAAAGAGTCATTTGTGAGGCATTATTGATTAAATTACTTAATCCACTCATTAATATTCAATCAGTTTCTCTTCTATTTTGTTGAAAATATTTAATTAGTTATTACACAATATGTTTGCATAATCATCAATTTGCTATGTATACCATTTTCCGGTCAAATTGAACATTTTACCAATGAATCGCAAAATTTTTTTAAACCTAATAAATAAGTTACGTTTAATATTAAATATAGAAATATAAAAAAGAAATTAATTTGTTTAAATTCATTTGACGCAATTTCATGCTTTTTTCAAAAATCAAAATTGATTCAAATAATTCAAACAATACTGCCTTGACAGTTAATCCTGCAAATCAAACCCCAACAAGAGTTTCATATGCTAAAATATCAAATGAAAAACGTCAAAGCTTAATTAGACTCGTCTGTGAGCAAGGACAGAGTATATTAGAAGCATCAGAGATCTTTTAAATTAACTATAATTCAGCAAGAGTAATAGTTAATAAATGTAACAAGCACAATATTGTTAACCTCAAAGTAAAAGATGGTTCAATAAGAACAGTTCACACAGCGCATAAATAATATAAGGCGCATAATATAAACAAAATTGAGGAGATCGTTACATTTAACTCTTAGTTTACACTTAAAAAATTTAAAGAAAAGCTTGAGCAAGCAGCTGATCCGAAAATTTCGATATTAATTTCTGGCATTAATAGATGCCTAGAAGAGCTAAAAATAACTATGAAACTTTCCCATGGAGAGCTGGATAGAGTTAATTCGGCCGAAAAAATCATTTTGAAAATGGAATATGCGCAATGGTTTAACAACCATTTCAACAATGATTTTTCAGGGGCGATATTTATCGATGAATCATCTTTTATTTTATATTTAAAAAGACCTCATGCGAGATCGAAGCAAGGAACTCGTGCTACAGTATCAATACCAACAGTAAGAGGTAGATCAATTTCTTTAATTGCAAGTATGAAAATCAACGGAATTATATAGTGCAAAACAATTGCTAACTCTTCCGTCAATGCTAATATTTTTACTGAATATATTACTGAACTATGTTGCTATTTGAGAGATGTTCTTTATATGCAAAAAGTTTGTTAAATAATGTTTAAATTGAAAGAATAACTTCAGAATTTAAATTTGAATTTAAATTCTTTTCACCTTATTCTTATATGCTTAATCCTATTGAAAATGCTTTTTCAAAAATTAAGAATGGTGTAAGATCAAAATTAAGATTAGGGACTAATTGATTATTGTTGTCTGAACCGATGTGATCTGAAACCTATAACATCACGGTATCAGATAGCGCGGGATATTTTAAGAACACTCTTCGAAATATTATAAACTGTGCATCTGAATTGCCATACGTTCATCATTAAACAAGTTGTTATTACTAACGGATAACATCAAATAGTAGGTGGACATGAAATAGTAGGTGTGATGAAGTTTTCAAAAAATTTTCCACCTACTATTAAAATAGTAGGTGGAATCAAATAGTAGGTGTATAGTTTTTAAAGCATGAAACATGATGTGTATGGTGAACGTTTTGTAAAAAAGTA
>MQRK01231843.1:0-10360 GCA_001938485.1 Girardia tigrina
ATTAACTCTTGAATTTGTTTGTCCAATCCTCCAATGTCGCTGTATTGTTCGGTCGGTTTTTCGTCTATTTCCATTACTTTTACTCGAGGATCGATCTCAGGAGGAATCTTTTCAACTAGCACGAATGAATCTTTATTGACAGCAACAAAATCTCCTGGTGTTAATTCTTCATCATCTAACAAACCTCTATTTTCTAGACATATTGTTTCTCTTGTAGATGTTTTGATAATAATATTTCTTCCTTTTGTTTGTTTATTTAAGTTTGTATCTCCTTCATCAAATGTATCTTCTTCTTTAACATCTATTTCTGCTACATGGGCAATTAGAAGAGGACAAACTTTAGATTTTTCTGTCGTTTTCTGTACATCTTCTATATTTTTTAGTTTCTTTTCAAGTTGGTGTTCCAAAGATTGTTCTTCGTATTCTAAAATTTTGATCTCACTATTTATTAACGAAAGTCTCAATCTCATTTCTTCATAAGTCATTCCTGCGATTTCTTTTTCAATGTTGTATATATTTATCATTTTAATAGTATAATTATTACAATAAATAATTATTAAATGGTAAAATAGAATTTTTAAATAATTATTTTCTTAAATCATATTGGATAAAACTTATTGTAATGTTTGGTGTGATATTATTAGTGTTGAATTTATTATTTTAATTTTATTAATTTAAATTTATTTGTTTCATGGTATACCTTAGCATTTGAGTTTACTTTGACCCAAAATATTATTTAGATATGTCTCTCCGCTCAGTGTCCCTAACTCACACTTATTAGAGATCCACATCGTACCCGATAGACCCTTTTTTCTGTTGTCCCAATAAATATTTATCCACAACCGGTTTGTGAATTGATAGAGGAACTGCATGCTTTCTATAGTCCTCAAATTTGGATGTCCTCTTCGTAAATTCGTCATTCAGCTTGGCACATTCGCCTTTCCATTTCTGCAACTCCAGCAGCAGTTCTCTTTGTTGCTCTTTGTTTCCGTGATATTTCTTATCCATATTGAATAAGGACGAGAAGTGGATTAAAAAAAAATAAAAAAAATAAAAATAAAAAAACAAAAAAAATAATTGATGGAGACTGAGAGAAACGAATTCTCTTCTAGAAATGAAACTTGGCAAGGACTTTCTCAAACTTCCAGATCGTCAATAGTCTCGGCAGGCACTATAAGCACCTGCCGTTAATGTATTAACAGATCGGCAGTCATCAAATTACCTCACAACCTGTTTTTTATCCCTACCTGATCGTCAGTAGTCTCGGTAGGAACTATAAGCCTCTACCGTTATCTTTCGACAGATCGGCAGCCTTGAGGATGTTCCCCAACCTCCATCAACATCAAAAAAAGGAAATAAAATCAAAAGAATTACCTAAGTACAAAACAAAAATGTTTTTAAATAAAATTTATTCAAAGAAAAAAGTCTAATCAAGTGCACAAATTCGCATGAGTTTGTACCAATCTTTCGTCACAAAAACTCATAGAACCAGCAAGCAGACAATTCTCACAGTCAACCTTCAATCATCCATCACTAAGTCTACAGTCCTCAGATAGAAACAACCCGGAGATGGCCAAAATTCCAATCAAACACACGTCAACAAATCGCAAATTCTCACAAGAAAAATATTCAAATCGACAGGATCCAAGGGTCAAAACAAATTAAAAGTTTCTATTTTTTAATTAATTAATTATAAATTATCATTATAATATTTTATTTTTCGTTTTTTAGATATTAGGGAGTTTTTCCTTCGCCTGCCTCGGTGCCGGTGCAATGAATAGGTCCGAGGCTGACGTGAAGGAAAAACTCACTGGTCCCAACATTACTGGGGGATTTAAGTAGATTCTGACACGGAATCGTAAAGTAAAAAAAATTACATACTATTTAAATTTCCACATACTCACTACCAATAGAAAGAGTTACAAATTCAGAAGAGAAACAATATAAACTGTTGATAAATCCAAATAAATAATTATAATCTAAATTGTTAATAAATCAAAATCAATGTTTATTGTCAAATACATTATGTTTTTCTTCGAATCGGATATTGTTGTCATTTCAGCAGGCTTTCACAGAATTTCCTTTTGGATGAACTGATCTGTTTGCGGACTCATATTTTATTATTCGTTTATAAGATTGAAAGAGTTTAATATATTCCGGGAAATTTTCAGCACAGAAAGCAGGAAATATGTATGATACAAAAAGTCAGATAGAGAGTAGAAGGCTTGATAGATAGACTGCAATTAAATTCGAGAATTTGTCCAGTGATATGTCACATGAAGAAATTAAAACCCTCGATCCATCTTCTTTAAGGAAGGTTTGTTTTTCTAGATTGTATGTTTTATTTTCCGAAATTGTATAGTTCAGCTGATCCTTAATTGCCTTTGAATTATCATATATCATGTTAATTCTTTGTGTGCGCTCTCTCAAATCATATCTTTTAGTTGGTTGTTTAATTATTCTTCTTTTAACACCTTTTGTATCTCTTTTATCATTAATCGTTGGGACTTCAGTTATCTCTTCCGTTGCAGCTAATTTGCAATTATTCACATGTATCATAAAAGGTTTTCTCATTATTCGACCAACTTGCTTTACCTTTAAATTAGTAGTAAATAAAAATTAAATTTCTAATACTTCAAATGGTCCTTTGGAAGGTCATTTCAATTTGCTGACCGTTCCCGGTATATATTCTGGCAGATTTTGAATGTGTGAATCTTTGTTGATCTGACGTATAACTCCTTTGTACTTTCTTGGTTAAATTTGATATTGTCTTGAGCGATTTCCCATATTTTTGGTAATTCTTCCTTCATATGCTGTACATATTCAGGTTCATCCATATATTTATATAGTTCGGGTGTTAATTCCTGGTCGATGGGTAAAATACAAAACCTACCATACATTAATTCAAATGGTGAGTAACCAGTAGCTGCGTGTCTTGCGGATCTATATGCGAATAAACATACTTGTAAGAATTCGTCCCAATCCTGTTGATATTTGTCTAAATAACAAGATAGAGTATTAATCAATGTCTTATTATATCTTTCAGTTTGGCCATCTTTTTGTGGATGATATGGTGTTGTTCTCAATTTTTAAATGGATAAAATCTTCGTTAATTCATCAAAAGCTTGAATCATGAAGTTTGTACCTTGGTCGATGAATATTTTCTTTGGAGTTCCGTATCGACAAAATATTTCTTCAAAAAGAGCTTTAGCTACAGTTTGAGTCTTTTGATCCGGTAAGGCTATTGCTTCTGAAAATTTGGACATCAAGTCAGTACAAGTTAGAATATATTTGTTGCCATGTTTGGTTTCAGGTAAGGGACCGATTACATCTATTGCTATTGTATCCATTGGTTCAGGCGGCGGTTTTATCGGCTTTAAGGAAACTTTAATTTTATTTCCTGTATCTCTTCTTGAGGCACACACATCACATTTTCTAATCCATTCAAGAATATCTTGTTTCATTTTGACCAATAATAATGTTGCTTTAATCTAGATTCTGTTTTTTTTAACTGACATATGACCACCTAGTAGACCGTTATGATACTGTTGTAATAAAGTAGGACTTAACTTATTAGGTACTACCAACAAAGACTTTTCATTGACTTGAGCTAACAACCATCCTTTGTTAAGTGTATAACGATATCTGTTTTTCTGGAGATGATCTTTTAATTCTTTTGAACAGTTTAACTTTTGTATGTCATTGATGATTAAACTTTGTTTTATATTACAAATTTCCTCATCCTCTTCTTGCATTTTTTGGAGAGTTTCCGGTTCTCCATCACCATAAATAAGTGATGCTATTATTCCTTTGTTATTCTCTGGCAATCTTGACATAAAGTCTGTATTCGCATTTGCTATCCCTTGTCTGAATTTCATTCTAATATCATACTTTTGTAATTCTAATGCCCATCGAGTAAGTTTATCATTATAGTTTTTGTGATTTCCTAACCATAAAAGTGGTTTATGATCAGCAATTAAAATAATGGTTTCTCCTCCAATTATTTGATCAAAATGTCGTACATTAATTATCACTGAGTTTGCTTCTCTTTCGATAGTAGACATTTTCATTTCAGCCGTAGTAAATTTCTTACTATAATATGCGATAGGATGTTCTTTGCCCATTTCATCTAACTAACTTAGAACTCCACCAGCTGCATAACCACTTGCATCTGTAGCTAGCAAAAATGGTTTTTTGAAATCCGGATGAACCAAAACTGGTGCTGTTATTAAGGCTTCTTTCATCCATTCAAATGCATTTTGACATTCTGGGGTCCATTTAAATTGAGCATTTTTCTTTAAAAGATCAAATAATGGTTTCATTTTCTTTGAATATCCTTGGATAAATTTATTGTAAAAATTTCCCATTCCTAAAGTTGATTGTAATTCCGTTATTGTTTTAGGAGGTTCCAAATTTAATATTTTTTCTATGTTTCGGGGTCTGGTTTCTTTCCCTCAGAACATATAACATGACCCAAAAAGGTTACAGAATTTCATTCTACTGCGCACTTTTCTGGGCTAACCATTTTTCGAGACGAAGAAATATCTCTTCTAACTCCTCTAGATGTTATTCCATATTTGGTGAAAATATAATTAAGTCATCCAAATATACTATACAATAGGTTAATCCGTGTGTAACAAAATTCATGAGTCTCTGAAAGGATGCTGGAGCATTAGTGAGGCCAAATGGCATACGAGTGAATTGAAATAAATCCTTTCCCATTGAAAAAGCAGTTTTTTCTTTATCTTCTGGTGCCATTGATATTTGCCAATAACCACTTTTTAATTCAAAGTTGTGAAAACTTTAGCTCCATGCATCTGCTGCAACATGTCATTTATATCCGGCAGAGGAAAAGTATCTTGTTTTGTTCGAGCATTTAATTTACGGTAGTCAACATACATCCTTATTGAACCATCTCTCTTCTTTATCATGACTACTGGTGATAACCAGGGTAAACTGTTGGGCTCTATTATTCCCATTTTTAACATTTTCTGAATTTCAGCATCCCCTTTTTCTCTATTAGTGTGAGAATATTTATAACATTTTTGCTTAATATGTGTTTCGTCCAATAGAGGTATAGTGGGACGAATAGCCTTACACTCAGTTAGTTCATAGTCATTATTAACAAAAATACCTTTATACTTCTCTAATAACTGCGAAAGTCTAAATTTATCCGTTGGATTTAAATGTTGAAGATCTAGACTCGGAGACCGCGGATCAGTGATTATGGTTTCTGGCTTTCTTTCATATTTATTTCTCATTGGTATAATTTTACCAATTCGAGAGTCATGGTGTATCACAATATCTTTGTCAGAGAAATTTTTTATACATATCTGTATTTCCTTCTTTTCTGAAATAATACACACTTCAGGTGGAACTGAAGTTTTATAATCTTTAATAAAGCTCTCATAAGGCTCAAATAGGACTTCTCCTTTATAGTTGGTCTGAACCGGTACACAGAAGAAAGATTGTGACCGTTTTGGTACTGTCATATGTTGTGAAGCGATAGCCTCATATTTATTTGTTTTCTTCCCCTTTTTATAGAGTCTCATCGTGCTAAAGTCTAGTATTTGATTTTTTATTACAAATGGCAACAGATCAGTTCCAAGTATCACTTTGTAAGAAATTCCGGTTACAACTTGCAAATTTACTTCTACCATTTCTCCATCAAACTCAATATTGCTTTTGATCATTCCTATTACTTTAATTTCTCCTCCATTAACTGCTGTAATTTCCTTTCCGGTATTAGTTATTCTTTTCTTTTCTTTCTTTGTCATGCAATCAAAATTTATAACAGAAACTGTGGCTCCTGTATCGACCATCGCTGGTAGCTGTCTCCCGTTTACTTTCAGGTTCAAAGTGATTCTGCTTCCATTTTGGGCTTCCATGACTGCAACTGAATGTGCATCTTGGTTTCGAAAATTATTATTTGGCAATTGATAGTTTAAAACTTCAAATTCATTTGGTGCGGATACTCATTACGTAGTTCTTCTGTCTCAGATGAAGTTTCAATTTTATCTGCATTTTCTGTTTTTAATAATGAATTATTAACGGCATTTCCTAAATTTGATGGTAGAAAATGTGAGGACAGAGATTTGTAACCCATAGTGTTTAAATAACTCGCATCTATTGGCTAATAATTTATTGGAGTTAATTTGAATTCTTCTGGTTTGACTTGTAGTGTTTGTTCTTCTTTGAATTTATGGTATCTACAATATTCTCTTCCGATTTCTTTACATTCACATTCATAATCTTGATATTTATATTGATAACCTTTCCTTTTATCTTGGCATTTCCACCTCTTAGCTATTTGATTTGCTCGATATCTTGATACTTTTTTCTCTCGTAATTTCTGTTTATAGTTACTCTTGCTAATACCGTTTTCCAGAAAATTGTCATCTTCAGAGCTTGAGGTGCTACTATAATAAAATATTCATCTAATTATGGATTTATTCTTGCATTTTCTTTCTTTAAGTATTTGTTTAAGCTTTGCACCCAGCTCTTGATTTGTACTGTCTGGCAAATTAGTTATAGCCTTGAAAATCCTTTTTAGTTCTCTAATATCATTTGAATGATTATTAAGTACTAGCGACTTTGCAACAAAAGGAAATAATCCAGTGAACATTTTCCAATTTATCCTTTTCTTCTCCTTGTAGACATCAAAACAAGCCAATAGCTGAGCTATTATGGTCTTGGTTGTCCCTACAATTATAGTAATTGCTAATGCACCAGAAGCAGCTTGACCGAAAATAATGAACTTTCCCCAAAGCTTTTTCATGACATTACGTGCAGCTTTGGAAAAATGATCTGATGAAAGTAATAACTCGTAGTTAGGTTGTTGATATCCACTTGTCTCTGATATTACTGTGTGTATCATTCTGGAAATAATTTGATTTCTAGCTATAGGGAAAAATATGAGTGTTTTTGCTCTTTTAAAATCTTCACCACTATAATAACCAATATCTTTGACATTAATTGACTCAAATTTATGTTCCTTTCCTAATTTTATTAAACTAAATTGCAGTGATTCACTGATTAAAGGTTGAAAATCTGGCAGACGTACCAACTTCCCATTTTCGTTTCTGTATAAAGGTGCCATTACCCTTGAGTAGTTCATCATAATCGGTTGGAAGTCAGCTAGTAAAATTAATCGAGTAATTGGTTGAACATACCGAATTCTTCTTTTATATTTTATTTTTAATTCATTTGTACACCAGTGTTTCCAGTTATTACTTCCACGTTTATTTTTTCACATTTATATATAAACATTGCTTCTCCGACAATTCTTCCAAATTCTCCGGATTTTAGCGGTAGTAAAGGTACTACTAAATCAATATTAGTAACGGCCATAACTAATTTTGTCCTCAGTAATTCTTTATTTAATTTACAATCGTTTCTTATTAACTCAAAGTATACTTGTTCTAGATTGGATAAACCTTTATGTTACAAGAAATCCATTTTATTATTAAAATAAGATGCCTGATCTATATCTTCGGGATTTACTTGTCCTAGAATTGTTGGTTATTTGTATTTACTGACTAAAATTTATTGGTAATTGGTTCTAAATACTTTTCTACCACATTAAGTGACGGCGTCGACTTTGATAAACCTCATACCTTCTGATTTTTTGTTTGTGACTAAAACTATTGGGATGTCTTTTGCTTGTAATCGCACACTCTTTTTGCTATCTTTTCCAATAACTTTTTTATAAATTTCCTCTTGGTTCATTCGGTTTTCTTTGACTTCTTCATCTTCAGGTTCTTTAAGGTTTTGTCCTTTAAATTCATCAAAGGTAGTTGTTTTAAGTAACACAACATTACATTCTTCCATTCTAACGTCATAAATTAATGTTGTCAACCCATATTCACAAAATCTATCTTTCGCAAAACAATTAGGGTTTGTTTTCATTTCTCCTCAATGAACATCAAAATGTCCTTTGAATTCTCTTAATTCCACTTCAAAGGAATATATTAGTACAATATTCCTTCCTATTTCACCGTTTATAGAAAATATACCACCTTCACAATCACCCGCTGCTGATGTTATTCTTCCAGTTCTATATATTTTTGAATAAGTGATTGCATTTTATATAGCTTTTACTCTTGCATCTTCGATTTTAATTTCATCGGTTACATAACCGTCTTCACACTGTTGACGTGTAAGGTGAATAACCTCTTTTGTTAGTCCATCACTAACTATTGAAGACCATGAACGATGTCCACAGTTGAATGCAAATCTTCGTCTAAACACCTTATATTCTTTAATCCTTGTTGTTTGATAAAGTGATGCTTGATATACATGGTATATTGTATTATTGTTAATACTTATGAATGTTGATGGCGTGGCTTCTGAACAGTCTTCAGTATCTATAAGTGAATATTGCTTATTTCCAATTTCCATATTGTCACAATCTTATCCGTAAAACGCATTGACTTTTCCTATTCTCGAAAATATAATTAATATTATAATAAAAAAGGTTATAAGATTTAATCTTTTTGGGATTTGTGTAGATATACCGGTTTTACCATTAGTATATTTTTTGGTAAATTTCAAAGTTGATAAATTTCTTCTGTTGGCAAACAAACATTAATCTGATAATTTATTTTTTCGGTTTCTTTTTCTCTTTTAATTCATATTTCTAATAAATGATTTAATCTCGTAGGTATCCAATCTTCTATATTTTTTTTACCTTTTACAAAGATACATTAATAATCTTAATTGATGTAATGCTAAGTACAGGGTCTAAATCTGTTAATATTGATATAATCTCTCCTTTCTTTATTTTGTTATGACATAAAAGAAATTGAATTCGTTTAATATTGATATCCTGCTTCATTAATCTTTCTGTCTCATCAATGAACTTAGTTTCCATCAATGCATTAATTTCTTTGATTTCTGGTTGATCCAATATTAGTCAAATATCTTTTCCAGATTTCTCTAACTCGTGTTCGACATTTCTATTTTATTTGATATGTTCTGAATTTATCCGTTTACTGTAAATTTTCTATTAGTGGTTGAATGTGTTTTTCATATAACTCTTGAAATTTTTTATTCGCTTCTTCGAAAAATTTGGTATCTTTCTTAAAGTTCATTTCTGGGCCTGATTCATTTAATACATATAATCTTTGTCCGGTCCAAGAACCATTGTATATGGCCAAGTCATTATCGGATTTAATTTTTATATCATTATGAACTAATTTGAAATTAATATCTTCTTCAACTTTCGTACTTTCTTGAATTATATTTTGTATTAATTTTGTATTAATATACATTGTAATTAATTCTTTGAAATAATTAAATACAGTATAACCTCTAAATTTAGCTAAAAATGGGAAAACATATGCATATCTATAGAAATTTTAAAATTTAGAGGGTTTTCATTGATCTTAAAAAATTGTTTCTAAAAGTAGCCTAAATGGAAAGTTGAGGGTTATACTTAATTCAATTTTCGGTTTTTGACAAATATTTAATATTTTTAATTAGAACAAATAAATAAATTATCTGATGAATTTGAAAAATTTAACTAAGTTTTCATAACAAGTACAAAACAATCAAGAAATTTAAAAAATTAATGTTTAATAATAATAAACTATGAATAACAAATAATAAATATTATTAAAAACGAGTTATTATAAATTAATTTGAATAAATAATATCAAAATTTTATTACAAACTTTGTATTAAATTAGTAAATTAACGTCTATGCGTAATATGTCAATTGTGTTTTCTTCTTGTACTGAACTTCTAAAATCGCGTCCATAAAGTCGTCGTGAGAAACTTCATTTCCGTTTCGTCTTAAAGTAATCATTCCGGCTTCTACACAAACTGCTTTACATTGTGCTCCATTGAAATCTTCCATTGATCTCGATAATTCTTCGAAATTAACATTTTTAGAAACAGCCATTTTACGACTGTGAATTTGCATGATCTTTGCTCGAGCTTCTTCATTCGGTGCTGGAAATTCTATCTTTCGATCGATTCTGCCACTTCTCAACAAAGCCGGATCGAGAATGTCGATTCTATTTGTAGCTGCTACAATCTTTATTCCGTCACTCGATTGGAATCCGTCCAGTTGATTCAGTAACTCTAACATCGTTCTTTGAACTTCACGATCTCCTGACTTTTCGCTATCAAATCGTTTTGTTCCGATCGCATCTAATTCATCAATGAAAATAATTGTCGGAGCTTTTTGTTTCGCTAATTGAAAGGCGTCTCTGATTATTTTCGCTCCGTCACCAATGTACTTTTGTACAAGTTGAGGTCCAGCTAACTTCATAAATGTTGCATTTGTTTGTGCAGCACAAGCTCGAGCGAGAAGTGTTTTCCCAGTACCAGGAGGACCGTACATAATAGCTCCTTT
>MQRK01231843.1:14886-27261 GCA_001938485.1 Girardia tigrina
TTTGTTCTAATTAAAAATATTAAATATTTGTCAAAAACCGAAAATTGAATTAAGTATAACCCTCAACTTTCCATTTAGGCTACTTTTAGAAACAATTTTTTAAGATCAATGAAAACCCTTTAAATTTTAAAATTTTATTAGCTAAATTTAGAGGTTATACTGTATTTAATTATTTCAAAAAATTAATTACAATGTGTATAAAAGATATCATAAAATCAGAAACGTATTTAAGTTTTAATATTGTTTAAAAACTGATTAAAGAATATAAAAGATTCTATAAAATTAAAAAAAACTATTTAAGATTTAATTAAATTTTCAATAAAAGCTATTGAAAAATTAAAATTAGTATAAAATTTAGGGTAATAAATTAAACGAAATTAATTATTGAGTTGGTAAAATAAAAAATTTAATTAATGAAAATTTTTTTATGATGTATGTGTTAGCAGCGTTTATGCCACTTTCAGTATCACAAAGTTCGCAATTCATTTTCACCACAAAAGTTTTTTTAATTGAAAAAAAAATACATATATAAACAAATTTCTCTTTAATTTAATCATTTCGTCCAAATTCCGTTTATTAACTTTTTCTCTCAATTTAATTTTTTAAATTTTACTTACAATTATAAAATTTCTTTAAATTATATTTATAAATTATAATCCGTTTATAATTTATTTTAAAATTCTTATTTTTAAATCTTTATTAATTATTTTCCTAATAAAATATATCAATTTTTAGTTATGCAAAATTTTTTTTGGTTTTATATATATATATTTAATTTTTGTTTTTTTTAAATCTTTTTTTAGCTTTATTTAAATTTTAAAACTTTTAGAATTATTTAGTTTTTAAAAAATTTTCTAATTAAAAAATTCTAAATGAAAAATTTAACTAACTTCTAATAGTATTTTTGTTACATAAATAAAGTTTTGTGTTAAATATGAATTCAGATTCTGAAATTAAAATGACGACAATAGCATAAACATATTTATAATTTATGCTATAAATTATAAAAAATATATTTATAAAAAATATAAAATATATTTATATATTTTTAAATATAATATATAAAAATATTTATAAAAGCTCAATTATTTTATTATTAAATTAGTTAGCTTGTTTTTACGTTTAGCGTTATATTCATTTGTTCAAAGATGTTAGTCGTTACACAATTATTTGTTGGTCATTATTTTTTTACTATGTTCCCAATTTTGTCAAATAAAACATTAGTTCAATTTGATTTTTTTCATAAAATTTAAATAAGTGACAAATGTTGGGCAACTGTCGCCCTGAACCTTTCATCAAACTCACTATATTTGAATCTGCATTTTCCTTTTGAGATTTGGATAGGTGTCAGGAACTTCAAAAGATCATCCGCGTTATTCAGCGCAATGCTAGGTTTCCCCAGAGACTGGCCGGTGCAGCAGAGATGCAGCAGATTTGAAGATCTGGAATTTCGTATTGGGTTCATTTTATGATATTATTCAGACGGATTATCATTTGACTCAACTGATAGAACTCAGAGTTTAATCACAAAAACTCGCCTATTTAAATTCTGTAAAAGAAATTTAAATCGCTTTGCAAATAAAATTGTATAAAAAATTATAAATTGTAAAACTTTGTTCGACAAATTCGAAGAAAATCACAATTTGTTTCACAAAAAAATTAACGTAGAAAAAAATATTCAAATCGTGTTGATCGAACAAAAGACGATTTTTCCTTCCTGTATGATCAACGAAAAACTGAATGATCGATTTATTTTTACAAATGATGATCTCATGATTTAAAATTGAATATAAATTGTTTTCATTAAATTCTTCATTCGTCAAGCTTTGTGATGTATTTTATTGCCATCTATATAATTTTCTGTTTCCTAAACCATTTTATGTTATGAATGTTATCCATTAAAATTGTGTCTTGTTCGGTAGAGAAGGTTTTAGGAAAGAATGAAAATTTAACACCTTCATGACAAAGAACATCTAATAAGGACAAGTAAATCTGTGCTTATGAAAAGAATCATACATTATGATTTTCATACCATCACTCATATGAAAGTCTTAATATGGATTGTTCAGAGTATGATCCAAACTGAACTAGTAATAAAGTTTTTAAAATATATGAGTTCTCATAACAAAAATTTTAAAAAATTGTTCAACGTTACAATTGAATGATTTCAAAACGAACAATCAACTTAATTAAGACTCATTTGAGTAAAGATTATTATGACTTTTAGGACATTGAGAACCAATGATCAACTTCTTAGAAACATTTAAGAATGATTTTTAAAAATTTTGATTTTGTTAATTTAATATTTTTTGTTGGGTTCCTGATCAATATTAGAATTCATCAACACAAAATTTTATTTCTGCAACAATAACAATTATTTAAACAATTTCCCTTGAGGAACATTTCTTTTGTTTTCTTTTGACCAGATTTATTATACATAAAAATACTGGATTATAAATACTGATAAGTTATTTATTAAAAACGTTAGTTTAAAGTGAAATTTATTATTTTTTCGATTATATTAAATTTTTAATATTTCTTAACATTTTAAAAATTATGAAATCTAAACAATTTAATTTTTTTGATAAAATGAAATTTGTAGGATAATCTTTTATTGAAAACAAAACTCACCCAATAAAAAATATATTTAAAGACAATATATTTCGACGGATATACCATCATCTTCAGGTCACTAATTAATAATCAATTCACCTGGATATAAATACAAAAATGATGATTATGTAATCGATTGCATGGAATCACGCTAATCAAAAATTCTCAATAAGCTGGTTGAGACTGCCGATTGAACATTGATTTTAGGGCAACGTGACCTTATTAACAATGCTTCACACGACACTCTCTCCCAATAACTTTCAAAATGCTCACACAAAATTTTGAAATTATCAAAATTAACATCACATTTTTTCCTGTGTTCTGCAATATTACTCTTACTCTCTTTTCGACCATGTTCTTGAATTCGTTTACAGAGATGACGGGCAGTCTCTCCAATGTATGTGGCATCGCACCCATTACATTGATATTCATAAACAATATCAGAGCAATGTGTTAAAGGTGTAATAGATTTATTACTGAACATATTTTGAATTTTATGAGATCGTGATATAACTTTTAAATTTAATTAATTCTAATTTAATTTTTCATTGTACATCCTCTTTAAAATGTATTTTAGCTAATTTACAACGATTTCTATCAATTTAATTATTTTTAATTCAATATTTAATTTAAAACCCAGTTAATATTTATGTACTTTAAATACTTTAAAGTACATCAAAGCATTACTACCGATTGTCTTAAGATGATCTGAATTGTGATTGTAATAAATGTTCCAACAAATGTGTGCGTTCTCTTAACAATATCCATTGTTAAGAAGGGAACTTCTGGAAAATACACATTTCAAATATGTTTCACGAAAAATATTTTTCGTACAAAATTGTTTTCATTTAAAATTTTATATTTGCGGAAACTATTTATTTCTATTTGTTAAATCGAATTTCATGTTTTATTATATAAAAAGTATTTCACTTAGAAAACGGTTTCACCACAGAAGGAAATCCAAAGTGAATTTTTAATTTATAAAGTCAACTTTTGGCTATCAATTACCAATCCGAATTTATGCACTTCAAATATTTCTGGTGTACCATGGCAGATTTTCGCTAATATTGCCATTTTATAATAAATGCATCCAAACCACTTTTTTTATGATATGTATAAGTTACAATAAAAATTACATATTTTTTAAAACTAATTTAATACAAAAATATCAAAGAAATTATTTTATAATCAGGAAAAAATATTTGTCAACTTCACAGATTGACAGTGACAAAAATATATTAAATTGCCACAATGTTTGATTTATTTTCTTTGAAAGTTTATATTTTTTAAAATATGTTAAAAGATCGAAATTATTTATATCTTGTTTCAGAAAAATATTTTAATTTTTTTCTTTTTGTAAAAAAATAAATATTTACTTTTAAAACGAAATTTCAGCAATTTTAATTTTTTTTTCAATTATTGAATACTTTGAAACGAAAAATTAAATTATATTATTAAATAATTAATAAAAACTATTGGAATCATTAAAAAAAATTGAACGTTATTTTAAAAAATTTATTACCCGGATTACCCGCCATCTTCGGATTTAATTAACATTAGTTTGAAGCTTAAATATGGAAAAGATGATTATGCATTTAATTGCCATTAAGGTTCTATTCTAAAATTTTTAACTGAGAAAATTAGAATGGGGCTTGAATATTAATTTTCGGATCGATTGATCTTACTAACAGTAATACTTTCTCCTAATAATTATTTAATCGATTTTGTAATAATCACTTAAAATTGCAGAAAACTAATGGTAATTTTGAAAAATGGCGATCTATATATTTTATGTTAGGTATACAGGCACTTTACAGAATTACTCTCAATTTAATTAGATTAACTGACTCCCAACTTGGAAGGTTCTTCCAACTTGATTTAATCAAACATGGCTTCAATTATTTTCAATAAGATTTATTTTAAAATACAATCGTATAAATTCGAGCGTATAATCACAATTTCAAATGTTAATAATCAGACGACTTTGGTTTCAAATTCAACAATTTATTCAGTATTTCAATTTTTCCATTACCAAGATTTTTCTGCCATTTTTTTTAGTTTTTAAAGGGTATTTATACCCAATTTTTTAATATATAAAAATTTAAAAAATAAAAAAAAATTTATTTATTTAGAGACATTAGGTTCATTTATCATTTTTTTATTTTAATTATTATTATTTTGGCTAATAAGCTCATTTATTATTTATAAAATTTGGAACCATTAGCTCATTTATCATTTTTTATTTTTTTAAAAATTTTTAAGTGAGTTTTTTTATAACTTTATTTACAAAAAATAATAATAATAATCATAGTGATAATTATAATAATTATAATAATAATATAATAATAATTGTGAGGAATATTTTTAAATGGTGCTTATTGTACGTTGTTTTAGGATTGTGTTTCTCCCACCAAGATGGAAGATTGATATTTTAAATATTTTAAAACGTCGGGTTGTTTAATCAATTATTAAAATTTAAATAATCACTTTAAAATCAAACTAATATTTCATAAATAATATTTTAATAATATTTTCTTAAAATAAATAAAACTTATTTTAAATTTAAAGTATAAATTATTCTTGTAATAATCAAATTATAATTTAAAGTATAAATTATATTTGTAATAATTAAATTGTAATTTAAATTTGTTTGAATAATAAGACATTAAAGAATATTAAAAAAAGATTATCAATCAAGAACGATGACGAGCTACGCAAGTTTTACGGAGAATTGTTCCAGTGACAATTCAAATTGTGATATAAATAAATGTAAAGAAAACCCAATTAATGTTCTTAATATGGCGACCAACGACCACGTGATTCCGAACATTATTATAGGTCCAGAAATATTTGACGGATCTGAGTCAAAAGTTGAGGAATTCTTAAAGAGCTTCGGCAGGTATGCGAAGATCATGGGATTCTCAGAAGAAAGAAGAGTCTTGCTGGTGACAGTATTCATGACTTCGGAAGCAATAAACAAATACGAAAATGCACAGGGGATACATCGGAAACAAAAACGAGATCTGCATTCACCACAGAAAAGAACATTCTGGAGATAATGATGGAACTTGTTGAAATAAAATTTTGATCAAACGACCCCTCAATCATATTCCTGAAAATAGACGAACTAGTTGAAAAACTAGTAGAAAAGAAATTAGGAAAAAAAGAGATAACAGACTTAGCATATGCTAACGCTGTAGATGATAGAGAAGTGAAGAGAGAAATAGCTTTGAGAGGAATCTCGAAAGCTATGGATATCGAATGTATACAGAAGAAAATATACGAATTCGAATCAAAAAGTAAAGATTGTTTTATCTCAGAGGAAAATGAGATATATTTATTTGTCTTGTATTTATTTGATTTCATATTGAAGTTCAGTTTCTTTTTCAATTTTTGCAAATGTTTCAGTGCCATTTCAGGAGAGTATAAACTGGAAACGAAATCCCAGAAAGTTGGGACCAAGTACAAATAGATCTGGCGATTATTGGGAAGTTGACGACAGTTAATATCTTATATAATTGAATTTTGAGTCAATATACGCCACCACAGATTGAAGACTTCGTTTAGTTTCTTATCAGAAATATTGCTTTTATTGTAAGTAGAGGTAATAGGCATGAAGTAATTGACGAGATGTCGTAGCACCATATATTTACTGGATCCACTCCTTCCTAAAATACAAATTGCCTGGTTTTCTTTAGTTGATTTAAGATTTTAAAACGTATTTTGAGCTGTTGAATAAATGTGAGGTGGAATATCTTCGGAGTTGGCACATTGAAATAAATAAATCGCCTTTTCTGAAAAGCAGTTTAACTAATCATTGGATTAATATAGAGCAAGTGTTTCCCAACATATGTATGTATTAGATTCTTAAACAGATATTATATAACAGAGATGATTCATTTAGATGAGGCAAGGGAAGCAAATTCTCTTCTGGATCATAAACCGTTGAGTTTGCTAAATGAACATCCTCTTCTGATACTTCAATTTCAGAATCATTATCTGTTAATTTTATAAGACATTTTCCATTAAGCTTTTTAATAATTGATCCTGCTGCGAATCCTTCATTAAAATTAATCCACACTTTTTCCTCCATATTTTTTGACTTTTTATAATATTCCTTGTAAATTTCACAAAAGCCTCGCTCTTCTTTTAACCAAAACCGAACATTAATATGATTGAAAAACAAATCTGTAAATCGTCGAAAGGAAAATTCCAAACATTCTGGTGACGGTTGAATTGTCAGATTAACATCATCACCATAAGACTTAATCAAATCGATTATATTTTCCCGAGTCATGTTTTGAATATTTATCTGGTTAACCTTAACGAAATTAATCACCGGGTAACAACAAATTCTCCTTGTTCATATTACCTGGCTCGGAAAATATAGCTAATTATTTGGATTCACTGAAACTTCCATCGTCTATTGCAAACCGTTCGATAAAATTGCCTTTTCATAACACAAATCCGAAATCGCCTTTGAGAGTCGGTGAAATATCCAGTGAAGTTAATGTTTCGAAATAAATCGCACCGCATCAAGGAAGACTCAGAGTTTGTTTATACCGAATCGAATAACTGATGTCTTTTTCGTCATGATTATTGTCGCTTTCATCGCCAATGATTTCAGATATAATATTCTGATTGATTAAAAAGACTTTCTGTTTGCCGTACGTTTTCTCATTTGTTTTTCCTTCTTTTACTAAATCATCCAAACATTTCCCAATGGCTGTTTTCCAGATTTCTTTATTCAAATTATTAAATATATCATTTGCATTATAAGGATGATTTTGACATTGTAAATAATTCAAAACTTTATCTTTATCTGTCGTCATTTTCGATTTAATTACTTGAAATTTACTTTCAATAAGTTTTGAAATTCCAAATTTAAATTAAAGATATCTTTTGGAAGTCGAGAAAACACTTTATTTATTTTTTTACACAAAACTTTTTTAAAATTCGATATTGATAACGACATATGATACATTGTGATACCCTACTTCCGTGTGTCTTATGTAAGGATGATGTTAACTCTCTTTCGTTTTTGTACAAGATCTTTATTTGTTTAAGTGGTAGTTGTACACAGGCATTCTTGAGCGTGATGTATGTTGTGTTTGCGATGGTGTTTTTTGGAGATTTGTTTTATTACTTCTTTTTTATTACAACCCATCGTTATTCAAGTACAGTTTTATTATCGGAACGATTATGTAGTTGCGGATTCTATTTTAATGCGTTTTTTGTAAGTAAAGGTTATTAAAGATTTTTTAATTTCAATTTTGATCCAAACGTTGTCAAGAACATTTACAATGTCAAGAAGCACAGAAAGCAAGAAGTGTTGATCTGATCAAACTCGAAGATATTTTCAAGTTCCTTCAAGTTACGATAACCGAGTCATTCATCGATCTGGCATGATCGTTGTTGAATTGAGCAGTGGAATTTAATAATTCTGCTTATAACTTGCAGCCAACTTACAAGGGATTAAAATGTCCATAAAAGGGATCTAGGAGAGGATTTCAACTTCGGATTACAGAAAATAACTCAATATCAATACCTTTATGCATATATTTGTGATTTAACAAAGGGGAAAAGAGAAATTTTATTTCAAGCAATATACGTCTAATAACATAAAAGACAAAAACTCAATCTAACTTATGTGATCTATTTTGCCGTGTGATAAATATCAAACCAACTTATTGCTTAAAGTAATTCAATCTATATTATTACAGTTAACAATCCGAGAATCGAGGCAATAATTCATAATTAAAGAAGATCGAAACTTCAACTAAAAGTAACAGGTCTATCTTAATTCTTCCTTTATCTCTTCTTTTTAACCATGATATTCATCGTTATTTTCTTTGTATCCTCTTTCTGTTTAGGTTTGTAGTTGACATAATTATATTTATTTTGAAAAATAAATCAATAAAAAAATAATTAATAGAAGATAATTAATTACCGTTTGCTGGATACGTTATAGTTTTTATGCTGCAAAAATAAAAATGATTTTTTCACTGAGGTTAACTTTATTTTTATTTTCATTACTGAATTTTTATTTGTTGTTTTTTTATTAGTTGTTTGACTTGTTATATATAAATTTGTTGACTATTTTTATTTACAAGTAAAAAAAGATCTTTGGCATTTGCTCCAAACATCTACTTTTACACTGATAATGAGACTTTGTTGAAAGATAAGTTTTATGAGTGGTAGAACTTTCTTAATTGAAAATATTCTGTTGTTGACACTGTTTTATTGATAGTGCCATTTTTTATTTCTTAAAATGATAAGGTTTAATTTTGATTGGGGATGTTAAAATCCGCAGGTAATTGAGTTAATAGAATTGTGGTCACAACGCACAATAAAAACTCTTCTGTACTGCGGAAAATGCACTCTGTCACTCTTGTTAATGAATACTGATCTCAATTTTTTACTTCAGCAAACCAATTTAAGAAGTCTAATCAGAATGTATTTAGAATATATTAGAATGTATTTTAAAAGAATTTCTCCCTACCTTGAAAACCATTTTCATTAAAGTATTTATCTGTTTATTCAAATTATATGAATGATATATTTTATTTCGAATTTCGAAACTATCTTTGGTAATAAAATTTCGGAAAAATCTTTTGAGGAAAGAAAGCTCTACGAAGTTAAGGGACCTTAAATAAAAATCATTGAATTTAATAAGTCAGATTTTAATCTATCTATAAATTTAACAAATTCTCGTAACTTATTAAAACCGCTTTTAAAATTGATGTTCTTATCAACTTTGTACCATGACCTGCCCGATGTTAGCGGAAACGTTCTAAATGATCTTCCGATACTTCCTTGATCTACTTCCTACCGGTCGTCAGTAATTTTAACGCATGATCGTAATTATTGAAATTATGTATTCATTTTTTGTTAAAAATAATTAAGTTAATTTAATAATAATTAATTTTAATTTACAAGTAATTTAATTTATAAATATTTATCAATGTAAAGAAGAGATAAAAGCAAATATGAACTGACTGTTGAATAGAAAATGTGGCCAAATGTTATTATATTTCATGGATTGATCATTGAAACGATATTTATGATGAAGATAACATCAGTTTATTTAAAATTAAATTAATATCACAAGAATTAATGGAAATTAAGGGAATTTAATCTTGTTTGGATTGAACAGAGCACTTCCTCTGTGGAAAAAAATTAAATTATATGCACAAACTAGGAATTATGGTACACTTATTCAATTCTGTTATAATAAATTGAGAAATAAAGATGAAGTTTGGGATCACAAATTTCACATGTAACCTTTACGATTTTTAAATGTGCAATGTACTTATTTTATCTTACATTCTTTTCTTTTCAAGCAACCATTGATAAACGAGCGCTACATGGCCGCTGAACTCCAAACTTCCCGTAAAACATTTTTTCGGAACCTTCAGAAAATGAACAAGAAAAATAAACGTGATTAAGGGGTCCGCAAAAACTTAACGAAAAGCGAAAAAATCTGCGAATCGACGACTGTTCTTGGCCATTGCTAAAATTCAGCTGTGGTGGATTTCAATGGATTTTGACGTGATATATCTACGATAACAGACACTACAAAAACCCATGACCGAATCTTGGTCAACTTGGAAAATGGACGCCTCGAAGTGGTCTGCATCAAAAAGGGTTATGTGTTGCGTTTGGTGGGTGGCATCGGGATCTGTTCACTGGGAACTCCTTCGGCATGGTTAAACCATCACCTCTGAAGTTTATGACACCCAATTAGAACGTGTTTAGGCCGCTTTGCGCGTTCGAATTATCAACGCGACTCGTGTTTGTCTTCAATAAGACAACACCAGACCTCATGTTTCAAGCTAAACGCGCCAAAAACTTGAAAAATTGGATTGGGACTTTTTTAGCACCTATCATATAGTACATACGTTGTTCCATCTCATTATCATCTTTTTCGGTCTAGGGCACATTTTTTTCACAGACGCAGCTTCATTAAAGGTAAACATTTGAAGACCCTTCAAATGTTTTTTGAATCTGAAAACGTCAGAGTTTCTCGCCGCGGAATTTTCTTGTTGAACCCTTTTTGGAGAAGAATATTCAAAAGTAATGGCGAGTACATTAATGAAAACGACCACTTGTAATTGCAAAAATTTTATTTTGAATAAAATGTTAATTTACCGACAAAACTTTTGCTCCAACATAGTAGTAGACTTTTATGTTTAAAACAAATTTATAATAAAATGAGACTTCAAGACAACATTTTTGAAGGAATTACTGTTGAATTTAATACAGTTTTAAAACCTGAAGTTATATGCCGCAAGTTACTTAAATTTATCTTATAAATTTTAATTTCTTTCAGCGAATCTAACAGTAACTGTAAACAATAGAAAACCAGGGCTGCGGAGTCGGAGTCATAGTCCAAGGTTGAATCTAAGTTGGAGTCGTGAAACTCTACTCAGACCAAAATAATAACAAATATTATAAATTGACCTAAAAAGGAGTCGGAGTCGGGAGTTGGAGTTGAAGGCTGAGTCGAAGTTGGAGTCGGACATTTTAAAAATATAGGAGTTGGAATCGGAGTCGGAATGGGACAATTTCTAAGAAAACTACAATTCAGATATAAGATACTAATATGAAAGGGGTCTTAAGTTTATTGTGATACCCTCATTACACGAAGATCTAATCCCTTCGATTTTATGTTTGAAATAACCAGCGAGATAATCGTTTATTTGCATTTATAATTAAATAGTTTATGTAATAACCAAATTAGCAGTTTCCATTTCATTTATGCAAATGACTTACATATATTTTGGTCAGCATATAAATAACTTTTTGTCACATTCAAAGATAAATTTTGTTTATAATATAATATTTTAATATCATACATCAAATGCTGTTTATATAATATTATATTTTTATGTCATATAAAGCCGTCAATATGTCCATAGTTAATGACTGTTTAGAGGAAGTAATACAAGTTGCCGATTAGATCAAAGTTTCTTAAAATCATTGACATAAAATTTGCTTATGAAACTTTTAAATAAATTGAAATAATTATTTCTCAATAACTTTAAGGGGTCTACTGCGAAAGTCATCTGCGTAGAATCCACATTACTTGATGCTGATACCATCACTAGAAACGATGACGAAATCAAAATTTGGGCTTTTGGATGATGCATCATCCTATTCACATCTTGTTCTCAGCTATTTAATAGTAAATTAACCACCTGAACGAATCACACAGTAAGGGGTTCGATTCGAAAACTTAAAAGAAAATGATGTGAATTTACAATATATAATTTCTTTAAGTAGAATTCAATTCAATTCCTTATTTCTCGTTATTTTAAGTCTGTAAAGGTATCTTACCATGTTCATAAAATAAGCATCATTTGTGTGAATATTTGGCTCTTCAATTTGAAGGGTAACTAGTAAATCAAGAAATTAAAATTTTTATATCCATTCTTTATGCAGACAGAACTCTACTTTGCCAACAAAGTTTTTAAAATTTAAAAATTTAATTTTTAAAAAATTTTAATTAAAAAAAATAAAAATTAATATGAACTACTTATAATTTATAAATCTTGCAATTAATATTGTTTGGGAACTCCGAATTTTCTGTTTTTTTTCAAATTTGGGATCTTAAAAAGGTTTTTTCGATCAAATTTTTACATAGTCATTTATTGTCATCGAGAATGAGTAAGTGTGCAAAGTTTGAAGAAAATCGATTGCGTAGAAGGCCTTCAAAAATAGGTTTCTAAATTTCATGAATATATATATATATATATATAT